>VURO01020751.1:0-16073 GCA_015108175.1 Pelvicachromis taeniatus
CCAACATGGTGCCTGTTCTAAAAATAGCTCACTATAACAACTTACCAGTAAGCTGCATCTATTTTTATTTTTTGTTGCTATTTTTTTAAAATCACAATTGCATTGGTATCAATTTGTTAGAGATAATATATAAAAAATGTTTATTATTAAATATTAGATCAGCGCTAGCTGGTCTCCACGGAAACGGTTGCCATAATCAGTGTCTTTACATAGATGAATATCATTAATTATTAATGATAACATATAATTAAAGTTAAATTGAGGAAATTTGTTATTTCCGAAGTGTGTGTCAAACTGGTAGCCCTTCACATTAATCGGTACCCAAGAAGTAGCTCTCACTTTCAAAAAGGTTGGTGACCCCTGATCTAGATCAAAGGTTCAGCTCAGGGCGAGGTCCTCTCACTCTTACTGTAAACAAATGACTGCCTGAGCAAACATAATAGTTGAAGGCCACCATCATTAGTCGTCCAGAAAATTGAATTGCAGTTCCAGCACGTAGGTATCAAAATGTGCCAGATTTCAGTTGTTGGAACTTTATAAATGATGTGTGATAATTAATTGCCCTGCATGCACCTAAACCAAAAGACCAGTGAAAGTGAGTTAACACTTAAAAATAGTAACAAATTTCACTTTGATAGAAAAACAAGTTTGTTTTACTCCTTGGTGCGATTGGAAATCACCAGTTTGTTATAAGACAAACATGAAATTAATTTTAGTGACTGAACAGCAATTATTGCTGATAAACAGCCAACAACTTTCTGATCAGTGTTCTAGTGTCTGAATTTGCATTAGTGTAAAGAAAGCATAACTCCTTAATTTAAGACAATCAGAATGCTTTATTAATCCCTAAGGAAATTATCTGGTTAGTGTTGCTTCAAGACAACAAGAACAGTAATATACTGAACTAAATTAAATATCCCATATATTACCAAAGTTACAAAGTAAAAGAAATAGCTCTAATATATACAAACAGCTCAATTATAAATATCCAGAACATTTCAGAAATTAAATATGATTGACATTTTACTCTAAAAAAATTTTTTTTGTAGAGGATGTGCAAAAGGGTGTAACTAATCCAGCGTGTACTGTGCATTAGATGGAGGAATGATTTCCTGTGTCGTTCAGCGGTGCATTTGAATGAGCTCGGTCTCTCACTGAACGTGCTCCTATGACTGGCCAGCACGACACGGAGTGGGTGGGACGTATTGTCCAGCATTGTCCTCGTCTTCGACAACAACGAACCATTGATCTCGCTTTGGAGTACACCCCCTGATCAATTTTAAAGCTCATACTCTGCTGTCAGACAGTGATCGCTCTTACACATTTAGGCTCAAATCACTGAGACTAAAAGCATGAGGGCAAATAAGCCGATATCTGTTAAGACTGGTTACAAGTGCCAGTCTTAACAAATATCAGCTTGTCACTCTTTTATCTGTTTACTGCTTGCCACTCTGTTTCACTATCATATCTAAATAAAGACTGAATTGAACTCTTACAAGTATAGACTAATGGCACCTACAACTAGGCTTTCTCACATTTTATACACAGATCTGTATTTTTGTGTTTGACTGCCCCATTTTTCCATTACCGGTTTCATTTCTTACCCCAAGATCCTTTTTATTCATGATTTTAATGGCAACCTTCTCTCCTGTCAAGATGTGTCGACCAAGCTTGACTTTAGCGAAACCTCCTGGGAAAAACGAAAGGAAAAAAATACACACAGGTTTCAGAGAGGATACGATGCAGACAGTGGTTGTTTTCTTAAATGCATTCATTAACTCTTGCATTACCTGAGCCGACAGTCTCATAAACTTCATAATATTTTTGGAGCTCGTCCGCTCCGCGATGCTCCGTCCTTTCTATCGGCATCTTCCCTGCTCCGGCAGCACGATGGTCAACCTTCCTGTAGAGAGGAAAACGCTTCAAATTGGCAACAGACACGGAAAAATCTCTTCTAAGTTTAGCACTCAGTCGTTATCCGTTTCTGACTGATCAGCTAGCTTAAGATCAACTAATGCATGACTGTAGCCAACAAAAATCATTAATACAGCTTGCGGTTGGTAAAAGCAACAACAATAAACTTCTATTGAGCTAAATCAGTACTTGATATCCTGAATTTACCTGAACGAAAACGGAGGAAGACGGCAACGTCAGTTAACCACACGGTAAAGCCCTCCGGCAGACCGATGTTTTGTTACAGAAGTTTGAATTTCGCACGTTGACGTAACTATATTTCCTGCTTCCGGTTTGCGCTTCGTGCTTCCCCCCTGCGGTGAAAAAGAGTACTGCAGCTCTAAAACAAAAAGCACGGTTGTTGCAACTTTGTTTGCCCCTGCAGGCTATTTCAGAATCAGAATTACTTTAATTGCCAAGTTGCTTTTTATGCAAACGAGCCCAGTGGTACAAAAATCGAACATGGTATTTATATGTGTTATATTGGGAGATCACACAATGCAGTGTGCCTTTGTCCTTAACGTTGGCAGCAGTATATTAGATGGTGATGGAGGAGCTGAGGTAAGATTCAGTGCTAGGGAAGTAGAAGTGCACAGTCACTGACTTCAATAGGTTGAATTTCTTCAGCTGTCACATCCTCTGTTGTGCCTTCTTGATGAGAGAAGTGGTGTTTAGCTCCCACTTTAGGTCCTGGAAGATGAAGCAAAAAGAAATTCACAGTGTCCACTGGGCAGGCCTATGGGAAGATGGGGTCTGGTGGAACTGGTGTCATCCTGAAGTCTACAGTCATCTACTTTGACAGCATAGACCTCCAGGTTATTGTCTCTGCACCGGATCACCAGATTGTTAATCCCACTCCTCTGACATCAAAAGTATTTGGTTTACTTTACCAGTCAGACACAACATTAAAACCACTGAAGGGTTAAATTAATATCATTGATCATCTTGTTACAATACATGTTCTCCCTGGAAACTTGTGTTTTACTTTTTATGTGAATGTATATTTTATTTGCTAAATATATATGTATGTATTTCCATTTTAACTTCCAAATAGGATATAAGAAGGTAAAAAACAAACATATTTGCCCCTAAAAGCCAGAGTAGTAGCTTGACACATAGCTAAATACAGCTAAAGTAACACAGTTAAAGTAATATTTTTCTTAACACATACAAAAAATACAAATAGTGGTCAAATATGGTTAGATTGGAGTACATAGGAAGGACTAATGGCACTAGCCTGGTCAGATATAAGTACAGATCTTCACCAGGAGAAGATCTTTGAATCCTGGCATGGGTTAATGCCATTCTGTTGGGCTTTACACAGTTCAGTAGTTCAACAAGCCACAAGTTAATAACCCCCCACCCCCCAAGTCAGAAATCATTCATTTGCTTTGGTATGCATACACTGATCTCTGTAACACTGAAATCTCTTTTTCCTGCTACTGTGTAGGTCCCGCTTTTGCTGCCAAAACAGGCCTGACCTATTGCAGTATGCACTCCACAAGTCCTCTGAAAGCATCCTGTGTTGTCAGGCACAAGATGTTAGTTAAAAAACTGCAAGATAGTGTCTCCACGGATGGTACTTAAACTGAATTTTAGGGAATTGAGGACAAGTCAACAACTTGAATTTGTTATGTTGTTGTTTTGTTTTTTTTTTCCAGAGAGGCAGAGAATAGTCACCATAGTTCTGCCAGTTTGCCTTCATCTGCCAGTGCATTCTGGTAAAAGTGGCACCTGGTTGTCCACATAATGTTGTATAATATAAACGATCACACCAAGCAACCCATTCCCATTGGTCAACCGTATCCGAGCCTACACTGGGTAAGACACAGGGTCCACCTTGGACAAGTTGCCATCCATCACAATTTCCCAGCCCCAGCCAACCAGCAGATTCAGACCCAGAGACTACTTGCTGCAATGCCAACGTTTTAACTACTGCATCACTATGCTGCCAAACTTGTTCATCTATCATTCCCATATGAAAAAATAAATAGAAAGAAAACCTCCTGAGCTTCCCATTACCTCCAATAGTAAATATTTATATTTTATGTATAAGTATTTACACTCAATGGGCACCAATATACTGTGGACAGATGATGATACTGATAGACATGCTTTCATATACAGGTATATTATGACCTGCAAGTAGGAAAGCATTATGTGTTTTTTGTAATGTGGAAAGTGTTCTGTTTTGACCCCATAGGTATGTGATTGCAGTGGCTGACCAAAGAGGTGTATTTAAGGTGTCAGAAGACGTGTCTTTATCTGTGCCTGTCTTAAGTCTGTAATTAGGTACAGGTGAGAGGTGAGCTATAAATGCATTTTAACAGAACCCCATCTCCTGTCTGCTGCTTGTAATGCAAGCACTTTCACTGCAGATGATGTATAAAGGTATTTTGTCCCTGATTATTTTCCCCGCTTAGTTTAAATGTAAAGGGACATCCATAGAGCTACAGAGAAATTCAGTGATTGATCATTGACCATCCCGTGTGTCTCGTGGTTGTTAAGAAATGAGTCGGTTGTTAGGGAAGTAATCTGTGGTTAGGGGATGTCCAGGTGTCAGCAGGATGACAGAACCACTCATTTGGTCTATGCGGCAGCTGGACAGGATGGGACAGAGGCCCATCAAACAACCACAGCTGGAAGCATACAGAGGAGAAAGTGAGTGTGAGGAGATGGGAGAGTGAAAAGGAGACGAGAGAGAGGAGAGAGCAGGGGTGGAAAGTGGAAAACAGAGGAAAATGGAGACCATTGTGAGGTTTTAAAAGAACGAAATCTCAAATGTCTTTCACCATTTTGTCTTTGTATCATTTGCACTCTGTGGTCACTGTGGTCACCATAGACACACACATACACAATCACTTACACATTGACCAAAACATATCTTACATAGTTACATACGGTTGATTGTCTGGAAAGCAATAGCAAAATGAGGACTGTTAGAGAGGCCGTATTTTTTATTTTTTTTACAGATCTCAGCCATTCCAAAATCTGCATGAGCTCATAGTTTTACTACACATTTAAACATATTTTGAATCTATTGTAAAATACTGCAAGGCATGGGGTTTTCCCCCTTCTGGGTCCTTTTATACGATACAACTCAAAGAATAAAAAAAAGAAAAGGTTATGATGCTGTTGAGAGCAAATTTTGTTAAGGCAAATGGTTTTAACAGACAGCCCGGGACTGCCAAGGCCATGTCCAGCCAGCAAAGTTTCACATATAAGCATCAGTACATAATCATAACAGTCAGGCGACTAAATGTCATGAACTAAATCCTGGTGTGATCGCACTGAAACTTAACACACATCATGTTTGCGGGATTGTGTAATATGCTTGCGTGTGCTGTCATTCGAGCAGATCTCTGCGTTCATACAGCGTTAAAGAGCTGCTGCATGAAGGTAAATATGTTGCAAATAAAATGTGAAATTCTACAAGCGCTCACATTTTGCAACATATTTACCTTCATACATATTTACCTCCATGCTGCTGTACCACCTCCAGCGAGTGTGTAATGAGACATACTGTAGCAGCTATAAAGGTGTCACAACCGAAAACAGACGTTGTGGGCCTAACAGCTCCTCTCTTGTCCATCTAGTATTCTCTGACAGATTCTTGGAGGTTCCCAGAATGCCTGTGTCATTAGTCCATGGCTGCTGGGTGTTCACTGCAGGGGACTGGCGTCTTAGACCTGGATGGTTGCCAGAGAGGGTTGAAGTAAAGAAAAAGAGAGGCATGTATGTCCGCGTTTAGATGTACAACATATGTGTGTAGGTGCATACAATCATAAAGGTTGTTTGTGCTGCACTTTGCCTTGCTGTCTCCAGTCAGAGGGCTCATGCTAAACACTCAAAAGGAGAGATGTAAAGCTTTGCAGAATAACAGTCAGCTTTTCGTTCTCACTCAAGCTCTTTAAACAGTGGCCCGATTGGCCGTGAGCAACAGACATTGCATCACAGCACTTTATCCACACATATGTGTCTCATATATCTTTTTAGAGTCCACACATAAACATGAGTGCACACACAATCACAAAGAAGGGGGCTCTCAGAGAAGTTGGGAAAGTTTTGATCCTGGCAGTTTCACACCCATGTTGTGAACAGCTGCAGGGTCAATCGAAGGGCAGTCTGTGGGGGGAAAAGAGATTTTTTCAGGTCTGAAATGTTGTCACTCCATTCAGCAAGACAGGTAAAACATGTTTTATCTGCTCCCTACCTCCCGGAGTGGCTCTGTGTAATAGGTTTTGATAGACCTGACTCTCATTGCTCCTCTCTACACAACATGAAACAGTGGAACTAGGCAAGCCTCACTACATTGTGTGTTTACAGGGCAAAAGCAGTCCTCTTCCCAGAACTAAAACATTCAGCCAAGGTAATATATTACACCCATATGTGTTTGCACTCCTCCAAATCATTCATGTCCATCCAAAATATTAGCCAAAACTCTCAAACTGAAGACCTTGGGAGTGTGTGACAGTAGGGATTTGAATTCAGGCCAGTGAATTTACAGTAATGTTAAAAGAGATCTGATCATTAACCGACAGAGCAACATGGTAGTAAACTGAGTCATGATAAGATGGCAAAATAATGTGTGTGAATCATTTGTTCAGGGAATTTAAATCACCAGGGAACAGTGCCACTCAGTGTGTGTGTGTTTGATTTTCAGACCATCCTTTAATAGTTTGCTGTGGGCTTTTGATATTTTCCCCCCAAAATTTCTAAAGGTGTTTCCCATCATCACTAAAATATAATAAAAACAATAACTCGAAACATAACAAGCCTTATACAGCAAAAAAAAGAAAAGAGAAAAAAAGTGGGCAGAGAAGCAAGAAGTATGTGTCTCCAAAGCCCCACAACCCTGCACGATGATTCAAAAGGAGAGATATAGTCTTTGGACAAGCTTTAGGATACACTACATGAGTCTGTCCATTTTTCTCTTTCTCACACACACACACACACACACACTCTCCGTGAGCTGTCACAGAATTCATACCGAGGAGAAAAATGAAGGTGAAATGAACTTAAAAGGACACCTACATTTGTAACTTTCTCTCAGCATGTCTCCTTACATCCTTCCCAAACCTCCCATCCTTCCTTTCCCTCCCTCCCCTTAAGCCAACCCCAACTCTCAAACACACACTCCCCTCATTACAGATGTGTGTGTGTGTGTGTGAGATTGTCCTTTTCTCTCAGTCTATTCATGGCTGGTTTGTGGCAGCAGCCCTGCTATCTGGGGCATTGTCGAGTTCTGGCTCTGCTGCACTTGATCTGTCATTTTTCCACGGCCACAGGTGCTCTTCCTTGGGATAACGCAGTAGGCTCGTCCCCTCTGGAGGTAAGACGTCTACACTTCCATATATAGACTATAAGCTTCAAGGGAAAAGCATGGCATGCTAAGTTATAACCTTACTTTGTAATATAGATGGTGCTTGCTCTGATGCAAAATGCAAGTAACAATCTTTTAAAATTGGGGAGGCAGGAGTGGGAGTGAGTTTGGGGTCGGGGGGTGAGGGTCTCCTGCAGAGCAGACCACCAGTTTGTTTTAGATCATCTCTGTTTGTGCCACTCAAGCTGAGTAATCATTAACAGACTGAGTTTATATCAGACTGTCAATAAAATTTAAAAAGCGAAAAACCAGAGAAAACATTTAAAGAGAGATGACAGGAACAGAACAGATGAGCCAAACTCATTTGCAAAATGAAGATCTGCACTGAGGAGGATTGGAGAGGAAGACCAGAAAGGTTCTCCGATTCAAACCAACTGTTGGACCGAGTGAGCTATGGGATTTCCAGCAAGAAGGAGGACGAGCAAGATTCATGAGTGAAAATGAGAGAAAAAGAACAGCAATGTGATCCTGCGGAATCTGTGATTATACTGCTGAAAATAATATGGGTGATGCTGAAACTATGGTAAAGAGAGTAAGCAGAAAGTGTCTGAACATGTACAAAAGTGCAGTGTTGTGGCTTTGTGTGCATAAAACATGTGCCAATGTATGTGTTGGCAGCAGTTTGAGGTGGTGAAGGGGAATTTTTCTCGGACTTTCCTTCACGTTGGCTACCATAAGATTGCAGAGATTCCTGCAGGAGCATGCAACATCAGCATCCAGGAGACCAAAAAGAGCCCAAATTATCTGGGTACACACACACACATGCTCAGACACATAACCATGTCTAACAAAGTATTTCCAGAATGACAAGCAGTAAACAATTGTGGGGATTTTCCAGCTCTCCTCAGCCAACGTGGTGTCTCCATCATCAACGGAAATTGGGTAATCAATAGACCCGGGATCTACGCTGCTCTGGGAACACATCTGACATATCGACGACCCAATGAGATCCGGTCACGTAATGGAGAGTCCATCACTGCACCGGGGCCGCTGACTGAGGACCTGCACGTCTTTGTGAGATGCAAAATGAAAACACGCATCTGACAAAGTTTCCCATGAAAATTCAAAAGAATATTAGCTTCATTATGAGATACAAGGTTATAAAAGTGCAAATTTAGTTTCTTTATATGATTGAGAAATTATCAGAATTAAAGGTAGCAAATAAATATACCTTCCAATGAGTCCTATTAAGATTTGCAAAGACAAAGTAGTATAAAAATACTACTAATTAGATGCCATTCATTTTTCTTTCTTTATTTTCACAGCTGATTTACCAACAACCATTTCCTACTGTGCAATATGAATACAGCGTGCCTTTAAACCGATACCTAGCTCCTGAGCCAGGTACACTGTCTGCTGTTCTCCCCTTGGGTGAGTAAACTCACTAACATGCATAAGCACACAAACTGTATTTGAGTTACTCACTATGGCCACACTGTCAGTATCTCATTATCAGGACTGTGGTTTACCCTCACAGTCCCCCACAAGTAGTATAACATACAGCATGAGCCCCTTTTTGGCTTTTCTTTGTGTTTGGTTAAGATCACACAGCAGGGTGACACCATTTCGTATCGTTTTCAGCAAAAATGTACATTGGATCATTTGATTAGGATTTCAATTACATTTTTGATACTGGCAAAGGGCCCTTTGCCACGCCCTGAAACAAAATAAGCTGTCACTAATGCCAGATTTGGTCTCAGGCTTCACCTGGCTATGAAACATCTTCTCAGTCAAATGCATAATATTTGTTTGATCCTTTGAAAATGTGTCCGGGTATAAAAATATCTGTAATTCCTGAACAGTTGATGCAGTATTTTCTTAAACCCTTTGAACCAAAGCTGAATGCCTGCACTTTATTCACATCTTGTTTGATTTAAAACCCACTGTGGTGATGTACAGGGGCAAAATTACAAGCATTGTTTCATTTGATAAATATTTATGGACCTAACTGTATGCAGTAAAGCCTCCTCACGCTTGTTGGTTTGACAGTAATTTTCTGTATATTTTTGTAAATTTTGGTTTTAGTTAGTTTTGCAACTACAGAGTTCTTTTACATCTTGTTCTAGCGTCCAGTTTTTATTTTTATTTCAGTCAACTAAAATGTTTTGTTCAGACCTAGCTTTAGTTTTTAGTCTAGTGTTTTTGTTCACTATGATACATACAAATTCACACAGTTCTTAAAACAGATGTTAGTAGCCATATTAAATAAAATCACTGGTGTGGCAGCCCTATGGTTGTTACATTTTAAGTTATATTATGTTTTAAGTTAGCCCACTTCTTCTCTGGCACATGGAACCTCTAAAACTCTAACTTTCTTGTAGCTGAGACAGTCGATTTCTCCTACCCAGATGATGATGGCAACACCAAACAAAGCATCATCAAGGAGGCACCGCATCCCAACCAGGTTCCCTCTGACCCTACTGTGAACTCCAAGTCTCACGTCACATACACCTGGATGAAAACCGGGCACACGGAGTGCAGCACGACCTGCGGTACTGGTGAGAAGTTAGTTCATAGTTCCCAAATCTTAATCTGATAACACTAACAGATCCACGCCTGGAACCATCGAGAATGTCAAGTTGTAAAGAAAAGAAAGGCATACAATAATAGCTTACACAATCAAAGATGGCCACAGTGGGTAGCTCTGCATGCCTGATTTGGCAGATTTTTTTTTTGGGGGGGGGGGGGGGTTTGTTGTTGTTTTTTTTTAACATCAGATGGTCTTATGGCACAGTGTCAGAGATTTGTATGCCCTCTCAGGACCAAACCAGGGATTTCTCCCTAAATGTGTAAACCTCTACACCACAGAGCCACAAAAAACAGTCTCTAAGATAACGGGCTTCTACATTACTGTGCATGAGCACATATATTTCACTCTCCTATTTAATTTTTTCCCCTGGGTGTTTGTCTATGTCCTTGCCAGGCAAGTATCAGGTGGTCTGGGAGTGTGTTGAGAAGGATTCCCAGACGGCTGTTCCCGCTGACTTTTGTCACCCTGCCACTGAAACAATAAAGTGGGAAGAAGACTGCAACATACAGCCCTGTCCTGCATAGTGAGCAACACCCACCGACACCTGATGTCGTATTCTGTTAGAAGTGGCAAATGCACAGACTGAGTTACATATAAACTACACATGACGCACACAGTATTAATTCCACATGGTGCTGTGACTCTCAGGGTGAACCCTGATCACTTGCACACGTCCTAGCCGTAAGTCAGCCAGTAAGTCGTACTAAATCTCTTTGGTGTGGCTTCATTTTTCATGTGCGGTAAATACCACTCTGCTTTTCTGCTGCCAAGATGTTAGGACATTAACTGTATGTTTGGTTGTGGGTCTGTCAGATATTTTGCCCACAGTGTCAGTGATCCATGATAGCTGTCATCGTGAAATATAAGTTTATGTTTTTGCTTGGAATGCGGCAGAAACAGAGGGTTATAAAACCAACACATGAGTAGTAATAGAAGTAAAGACTTCTGAATTGGCCTCCAACGATAGCCTTTATTTCATGATCTGTTTTTCTCTAAAAAGAAAAACTAATGAGTAACCTTTAAAACCAGGGTGAAGTGGTCACACAATATTTAATTTATATAGCACTTAATCACAACAACAGTCCCCTCAAGGTACTTTATATTGTACGGTAAAAATCTTATAGTAATATGAGAGAAAACACCAACAATCAACCCCCTATGAGCAAACACTTGGCAACAGTGGTAAGGAAAAACTCCTTTTTAACAGGAAGAAACCTGCGGCAGAACCAGGCTCAGGGAGTGGCTGGTTGGGGCTGAAGGGAGGAAGATAGGCTGTGGAAGAGAGGAACTTAGTAGTTGTAGTCACCATGAAGACATAGCTCGGACAAAGACAATTTGGTGAAGGTCTTTAGTAAACTTATGGATCAACATTAAAGTACATCCCTTCTCTATTTTCTTGGCTAAAAGCTGGGACGTAGGTGAGTGGTCAGAGTGCAGTAGAAGGTGTGGACCTGGGACCCAGCATAGGCAGGTCATCTGCCGCCAAGTCACCGATGTTCACACCAGTGGAAGAGAAACTTCAGTTACTGTGACGTCGGAGCTGTGCAGTTCATCTGACATGCCAGTGATCCAGTCTACGTGCCAGCTCAAGATCTGCAGTCAGTGGGATGTACGATCAGAGTGGAGCCCTGTGAGAAAACACATTTTATGAATACTTGTGAACAGCTGTAGTATTAGGACTGTAATTTTATCAGTCGTGGAAGAAATCTTTAGGTATTTAAGTAATCCAGACAAATTTCCACTGCTGTTACATCCCCAGCTCTCTAGAAGAAAAGGGGAGCAACAACAATCAGCCAGCATGGAGAAGACTGAGGCACAGTTAAAATGTTTTACAACGCAAAACACCATAAAAAAAAACACAGATTGGAAAAGAAAAAAAAGACGGAACCAAGGAGATACCTAGCCAAGTCTCTAGAGTAGGAAAACCTTCCAAAATGGTAATATAATAACTTACAGAACTAAAAAAAAAAAACAGGACTTCTTATGTTTCACTTGCAACAAACATAGGACACTAGCCAGACAGCTAAAGTCACAGCTGCCTCTTTTAAGCCAGCTGTTGCAATTAGCTGGAGCCTGATTGGAGCACAAGACTGAAGCTTTGAATCAATTAGCAGTGGTGGTAGGCAGGCCAAAGAGCAGATGCAGGGATCAATCAGGAGAAGGAGAGCATATGAAATAATCCAATCACACAAGCTCTAAAGAGTGGAGACCCAAGGGAGTAAAAAAAAAATAAGTGCTAGCACTAACCAGCAAAGTACTATAACTAGCTAACAACTTTGTGTAATCTTATGCCATTCATTTCAGCAATACAGCCATGAATGTGCAATTAGGAAGACAAACATGCATAACAGACATTCTACATAAGTAGCAAAGAAATTTGCGTGTCACTGAATAAAAGAAACACAGTGATTTTCACGAGAAACAAATATAGATCTCTCATCTTCTCCTCCAGTGTTCAGTACCATGTGGAGTTGGCCAGCGCACCAGGGAGGTGGTGTGTGTGAGCAACCAGGGCGATGTGGATGATGATCAGGAGTGTAACATGAACCTGAAGCCAGACACTATAGAGAACTGTGACATGGGACTTTGTGCACGCAGCTGGTTCAACTCTATCTGGAGCCAGAGGGTAATATTGAAACTGTGTTTGTTTGATGTTGTGTTTGAGGAGACTTTGACTGGACTTGCAAATAAAATAATGTTAAATAATAATAATGTTCAAAATTGGACCAAAAATAATTAAATGTGTGTGATGCTCCTTAGTGCTCTGCAGAGTGTGGTAGAGGTAATCGAACCAGGTCTGTAGTATGCCTGATGGATCATGTGACAAATCTCCCTTTGGATAGCTGTGAAGGGGAACGCCCGCCAGACGTGACATCATGTGATTCAGGCCCATGTCAAAACCGTCTGGAATGGTATACAGGACCTTGGAGTCAGGTAATACACACACACACACACACATTGACAAAACCACACCCACACATCGACACATTCACTCACACACAGACACAACCACACACACACACACACACACACACACACACACACACACACACACACACACACACACACACACACACACACACACACACACACACACACACACACACACACATTGACAAAACCACACCCACACATCGACACATTCACTCACACACAGACACAACCACACCCACCCACACACACACACACACATTGACAAAACCACACCCACAAATCGACACATTCACTCACACACACACACACACACACACACACACACACACACACACACACACACACACACACACACACACACACAGATCATTGCAAACTCTGCAGACAGCATCCATTTGAAAACTCATTTATGTGTGTGGATCATTTAAGTGTTCTGCAGAATGTGGGAATGGCACGCAGACCCGAAGTGTGGCTTGCATTTTCAACAGCGATGGTCAAATGGAAGTTGTGGACCAGTTAAAATGTTCCAGTCTTTTGAAGCCAATCACATCTCAGCCCTGCAGACTGAAGCCATGTGGTGTCCAGTGGTATGTTACGGAGTGGAGTGTGGTAAGTGTACCCAATGTCTAAGTCAGTTTTGGCAGCTCCATATTCAACACCTTTTATCCAATATATCCACTATTCCTCCTCTGCACACATCCAAACCATCTCAGCCTTGTCGCTCTAACTTTGTCTCCAAAGTGGTCAACAAGACCTGCCCTTGTGATATAATAATTTCTAATCCTGTCTATTCTGGTCACTCCCAATTAAAATCACCATCCTCAGTTAGTCCACCTAAACCTCGCCCTCCTGTCTTTTTGTCATTGCCACCATCTCCAAAACATGCATCATATCGGGGTTCACTGCCACCTTGTGGACCTTCCTTGCGGCTATCCTTTTGTCACAAATCATCCCTGACATGCATTTTCACCCACTCCACCCTGCCTGCCCTCCCTTCTTCACCTCTCTTAGATACTTTGCATTGGATGGTTGGCCCAAAGCATTTAATCTCATCTATGTTCACTAACTCTACTCCTTGCAGCTTCACTGTGTCTCCTTTAATGTCTCTAAGTCACAGACCAATCTACATCTTTACTTATTAAAAAGTGCAAGATCTGCAGTTATTCTTAAGGACAAGATCATAACGCAACAGGAGACCATTAAAATGCATTTTTCAGTTTCTCAAAACATAAAAAAACTGAACTGATTCGTGACAGACTGATTAGTTTGTGTGTAATCGGTCTTCTTCCTATGACCTCAGTGTTCACGGACCTGTAATTCTGGCTTCCGCGTTCGCGAGGTCCGTTGTCTTGCTGACAACATTATCCCAAGCGATCGCTGTGATCCCAGCTTAATCCCAGAGAGTCGAGAAGAATGCAACAAACACCCTTGTCTAACTGAAATAGGTAAGCGTGCCAAGCAGTGTTGTACGACAGCAGTTCAACTGCATACTGCATGTAAGACCTTTTACATCACAGAAAGCTCAGAGGATGAGGATGATGATCCAGATCCAACTGCCTCAAACAAAAATAACTGAGAGCTGAACCCTTTCATGCATAGTGGTCACCACAGTGGTGAAATTCAAAGGCTGTTTTCTTGTATTTGTGTCAGTGCTGATGATATACTTGCACATAAACCACCACTTTGGACACTGATGTGTCACTTCATACCAAATTCATAAGTCAAAACGTATGTTGTCCACCTAAGTGGAAGAAGTCTTTGAAAAGTACATGTTTAAAAAAATTAAGTTCAAAAATCTTTTTTTCATGCCTAAAGATGAAAAAAATCCTGATTGAGGTTATCATAATTCATACATGAAAGGGTTAATGTGGTTAAAATGTGGTTAAAAAAAATACACATATAAACATTATTTGAGAAAATTACACCGAATCATTCGGTCTTGCTGGCCTGGAAAGTTACAATCCACTATGCCTTCTCATTGAAGGAGATTCTAGTATGTAGTCTGTCACCATGTCTGATATGGCGAGGTATTATTTGACCATGTTTCAAAGATGTAGAGTTCTCATGTCTAACTTGGTAACAGTGGACTGCCATAGAGTAACTTGGATTTTTTCTTTCTTTTTTGAGTAAATGGTGCTGAATCTGGTTTTGAAACTCTTTTTTGATACACACAAGGTGTATCCTAGGTTTTTTTGTTTGTTTGTTTGCGATTTGATCTAAAGATAAATTTGTTATATTATTTTACCAGAACATAGAGTGCCCAGAGTCTTGATTTAAATAAGCTCCTAATGTCAATTTCCAGGATTCATGTTTTTTTTTTCTAAGTAACCATGTCTAGACTGGTTACTTAGACTCAGGCTATGTTACTGACTTAATGTGGTCCATTTACAGTAAATTTGACTCTTTTGTCTTGGTGTCTTGTAGGACGTTTAAATTAGTCCCACCACTTCTACCAAGATTAGCCTGTTTCTACCAGTTTAGTAGTTGCTCCAAGCAGATGAGTGTAGTAAACAACAGATAGAAAATCTAATTATCTGAAATGTCTTTCCCCTTTTTCCCCTCTTTTCCTTCACAGACCCATTATGCAGTGATAAGTATCATAACTGCATGGTGGTGGTTCAAGCCAGACTGTGTGTTTACTCATATTACAGAAGTGTCTGCTGTGCATCCTGCTCTCGTGCGCAGAAAATACACCCCAACTCTTTTCAAAACAATCACATAGGCAGGTGATGCTGCAGTGAAACTCGAGGAGCAAACAGCTCTGTGATGACGTCAACTTATTGTTGAAGAGTGCTTTAATATTGGGATGCCTGAAACTTTTTTATCCTCACAGATAAACACAGATGCTCTTTCATAGGAAGTTCACAATGTTTAAATCTGCATTCCAAGTGTAACATTAAAGTGGACCGTTCACATTCAATGTTTACTTGTATATTTATTCTTAATAAAGTCTCTGTAACTTCTGGCATTCTACTCTTTTGATTTTTATTAAAGAAATATTACAAAATTAAAGAATATATGAAATAATATATAAAAAATGTAAAGAAACAATAAAATAAACTGCTGATAAATACCAGCTTTGTATCAAATGTATTAAATCTATAATAGCTAGGTGTGTGACTGGTTGATATCGTCAGTTTAGTGGTCTCGATAAATAAGGAGCCAGCTGTGACAATCAGGTGTGAAATGAAGCAACAGCATGAAAGGACTGGGCAGGCCATTGTTACCTCTTTTTTTTTTTTTTTTTTACTGATCTAATGCTGCTGCACAGCA
>VURO01020751.1:16093-49110 GCA_015108175.1 Pelvicachromis taeniatus
GCTGCACAGCAAAACGTCTGTGGCCAATGCTGGAACCACTGACTAGTGTTGCCATTGAACGGTCAATAGTGAGAAATTCATATGTGATTGGCAGATTTTGGTCAACATGATTTTCTTTCCACTAAAATGTCCTTGACCTCTGTTAGTAATACTAAATAATAATGGCTACGTCGAAATGCTTACACTAAATTAGTGGTGATAATTATTTTTTATAAAGATGGGGTTCTTAATGGTGACGCTCTCTGTGCAAAAGGTTTTGGTAGTTGTACCTTATTTTTTGCTGTATAGTTGTTCCAGGTAATTTTGCATGTTCTTATATTTTCTTTTTCTTGTGTTTTCTTTACATGCTTAGTTATTCAATTTACTATCTTAGTTGTCACATCATCAGCCATCTCTTTATTTAAGTCATACTGCTTTGAACTGGCAGTGTGAAGGCATCTAAACAGAATCCTAAAAGCCTAACGCTGAAAATATTTAAACTGTATCACAGGATCTCAGGTAACTTTGTAAGACCTCAGTTGGTTTAAAGGTTTAACTCGAAATTTACTCCATCTAAAAAAAACAAACCCTAAGGTTTTAGTACCGATGCATTAATGTGGAAGATAAGTAGGTTGAGGTGGATCGAACTTTTATTTTTAATAGTTATGCCTCATATTTTAGAATCTCAATCTCAGTTACATGCCTTAATAAAAATATCTGGGCCACACCACAGCCAGCAAATAATATGGAGTGAAAAGTAATGGAGGTGTGAAGTAGAACTATGAGGGAACTCAAGTACATTACATTTGTACTAGAGTAACTAATACTTATACTGTTACAGTTCTGCACTGGTGCAAAGAGCAGACCACAGCCTACAGACTGTGAGCTGAATGCTTAATACTTCCCATCAACCCATTTCTGTATGCGAAAGCAATTTTGTAATTACAATTTCAACAAAGGAGAAAAAGGTGGACATGTTCTTACTGCACATTTAATCTTTGCAATACTCTTTTTCAGCCAAGAGATCACATTAGCTTTGTATCCATTTAAGATAGTAAGACAATTGCTTTAATGGGACAGCTGGGCTGACAGCATGTAAAAGGCTGTAATTCAATCACATGAACTTCAAGCACAAAAAGACATTAAATGAACACCAGTGACAAATGCACATTGCATTCTCAGTTTCTTACAAAACAAACTAAATGTAGCACGGGGATCAAAACCCTTGCATACCCACTCTCCCATCTTGTAGCTATACATATTTATTAGCAATGTTCCCAAGGTGCTCCAGGGTCTTTCGGTGTCCGTGGATGCAAGACTGCACCAGTAAGTCCATGCTTGTAGGCTGTTGAGGATATGTGACAGGAAAACACTTTCAGATTGAGCCTAGGCCTTTGGCATTGAGTGATGCAAGGTCCACATTCACCAAACTAAAAAAAAATAAAATAAAAAA
The DNA here is from genome assembly GCA_015108175.1 of Pelvicachromis taeniatus. Classification (NCBI taxonomy): domain Eukaryota; kingdom Metazoa; phylum Chordata; class Actinopteri; order Cichliformes; family Cichlidae; genus Pelvicachromis; species Pelvicachromis taeniatus. Next base: position 17,526 of record VURO01020751.1, read on the forward strand.
ATCCATGTATGTCTTTACTAAAATGCTCAGACACCAGTACCCCAAAAACATTCAAGGCTCTTTCCATGCTGATAAACTTTATCCTATAATATATAGATATAGATATCTATATATATATTTATATGAACAGGAATGCACCCACTTGTCTTTTTTGCTACTTTCTTCTCTTCATAGCTTTGTTTTTGCTTCGTCCTTGGCATAAGGGGACCAGGCAGTTGGATGTTAACGTCACCGTTTCTATGATAAACTCTCTAAAAACACAAGTTAGCTTACCTGCTCCCTATCCCATTCCCACCCCTTATTGTCCTAAACTTGAACAATCACCATTTATACAAGTCAGTTCTGAAAATACTATGGCAAGTGACAGTTTCCACCTCAATGTCATTGTGAACAACAAAGAAAAATATATATAAGGTCACTCCTCGTTCGATTTGTTCAGCTTATCAAATGCAATAACTGGTCTGTTTTTCTTTGTCGCGTCGTACCAACATTCACGGATTTTCAATAATGTAGAAGTTGTACAAAGACATAAATACAGTAGGATACAATACAGTAAAAAATACAAAATAAAGTTGATATATTTTTTTCCTTAAATGATAATTTACCAGAGGCAAACCCAGAAATGGATCTTTGACACTAGGCAAAAACACCCCCTGAGGTCAAATGATAAAAGAATAGCCACTTCTCAAAGCCAACTCCCAACTCACTACTTTGTCATTTATACATAGTGTGCTATGTACAGGACTTATAGGCAAAATGTGGGGGTCCTGTGTGGCACAAAGTTAACGTTTTTTATGCAAGTGCACTAGTTTGGGTGTTACTTACTAGCGAGACATTAAGCTAAGGAAAACGTGAAGGCACAATTATCTGAGGGAGAGCATACCTCAGGTATCAAACAACAGTGGTGGTGTCAAGAGTCAGATTGAAAAAGAGGAGGAACAAGGGAGAAAATAAAAGTGTACAGTTTAAAGGTATGGTTCAGGGTCTTAGAAGGACGAGGCAGTGAATCAAGTTAAGGCCAAATTACTTAAGATCGTCCAATCAGAACGCTCCAACAGTAAAGATGATGTTAGACCTGACAAATCAGAGATTTGAAATACAACATTAGTTTAAAACCAGAACTCTTCTATATTTTTGTCATAGCCTGGATCGCTACACAGGAATTCTTTCCTCAAGGTTAAGTCAATTATATTAAACAAGGCTTTTTTTTGCTGTTATTTCAGAAATTGTTATTATGCACAATAATGTATAAATGTATGTTACAAGAATATACATGGGCTTCAGTCTATATTATCTCAGTAAGGAGTACATCCAAGCATTCAGATTGAGGACTTTGGCTTTTAAAAGTTAGTCTACATATGCACAAATATGAAACTCACATAGAAAATGCACCATAGAAAAAATTAACATGGAAAAAAAAATGGAAATGGACTAAATGGCTCACACACTGATCTGTCACAAACACTCTCTCAAAGAGAACCATTTCCTCTAAGAAAAAACAAAACAAACAAAAAAAGAAATGTTTTCAAGTTTCACCTTTTCATACCCCGCACATTTTATCTGCAATCACAGATTTGTTCAGAGTTGAGAAGAAACAAGAAATACAAAAAGGACTAAAGATTCGGGTTTGGAGGGCTTTTATGGTTAAACTTCAAGTTTGTCATTCCTCATGTGCAAGTCAATATAAAAATGCTACTCGTACACTGCTTTTGTCGACAAGACAGGTTCGGGCAGGCCAAACCCCCCGTAGTTTGCTAAATTTTTTTTAAAAAATGGGGGCTTGGAAATCGGCAGGCCAGCTTCCTCATCAATGATGAAATGCAGTTTCCACTGCACTGGATTTTCTTCTCCAGCTCTTTGCCTTCTCAGTTTATCAACTCGTGGGAAGACGGAAGAGCAACTGCGGGAGTCTGCCATCTTGTGCCTCTTCTCTGTTATGGCTGAAGAGTCATCGCCATTATGTACTCAGAAATGCCACTCCTCACTCTCATTCCTATGACTTCTGCTTAGATTGACTGTTCTGTTCATCTAATTACCCTCCGTATGTCTCTCACTCGCTGTCAGTCTCTAGCTCTGAGTCAGACCACTGAACCGGGCTCAGCTTCCCATTCCGCTGGGCATACTCAATGATTGCTGTGTAGCAGAAATAGTACTGGTCCCAGGTCTGGATGCTGAAAGCCCTTTGTGTACGCATCCGCCGCACCGTCTGACAGACATCTACTGTGCCAACATCCTCCAGCTGGGAAAGGCAGATGTCCAGTGTGCAGAATGTGCCTAAACATACATGAGGGATGAATATCGAGAAGTTACACTTAAAAGAATTCAATTAAAAAGGTTTTTGTTGGACACAAACAAAACAACAGATTCAAACCTAAAAATAAATGTAACAGGTAACTGTACCAATCACAGAAAACATGAAGACTACAGCTCAGCAGAAGGAAAGATTGTCTAAATAATACAAGGCAATACAAACTGTGCACACAATACCTTACATCTGTTTACCAGATACAGATTTGGTGGGATTTTAATTTTGTATATCAACTGCATGAATTACAAGTGGAAAGCAAGGCAGTGGCCCTGATATAAAGACACAGTGGTGGCTCACACACTTGTGAGGTACTTTTAAAATAACAGGCTGAAGATTCACCAACATGCCCTCCCGCTTTAGCTGGCTGCAGGGATTTCCTTTAACTTAGAGGGAAGCTTTTGGCACAGTATAAGCCCAGGCACTTTAAAAATCACTTAAGAGTTATGGGACAGATGCAGACTGCTTGACCGTCTTCCGAGCTTTAAATCTAATAGCTAATTTCTTGGCCTATTTAAAGACTACCATTTATTTTAAAGTGGCACTAGCTCCAGGTTCAAGTAAAACTCTCAGAAGAGATTTTTAAAATCAAAAGAATGAGATCGCACATACGAGCAGCAAAAATGATCTTGAAGGGTGGATGGGCTCTCCCTTAGCGATAGGGTGATGAGCTCATTCATTCCCGAGGGGCTCAAATTACAGCTGCTACTCTAATTTGAAAGATTTATTTTCAGTGTTTTTCCCTCTTTCTTGTCTATTTGGAATACAATGTTCAATGCTCATAATGCGAGGTGGCTGTGAACAAAGAGTGGCAAGATTCATTATTGAAGAATGGGATTAATGACATCAATGGTTTGAATGGTTGTCCATTAAAGTGTTCTCAGATTTAACTTGATATCCGAGTGTTTCTTAGTTTTAGACTAGTCGGCTAGTCTAATTTTTTCCCCTCAATTAGTCGACTAAGAAATTAGCTGCCAAGAATATCCCTGGTCTTTACCTGTACGGCCAATGCCAGCACTGCAATGCACAACCACAGGGGGGCCCCCTGGAGGCCCTCTCCAGCTGGTTCCCAAGGTCTGGACTGCAGCTTCCCTCCTTTGCAGAACATGTTCACGGAAGTCCAACATAGCAGACGCACTCTTGGGCACTCCAAAGTCCGGCCAGCTGACATAGAGGTAGTGGCACACTTCCCGTCTCTCTCCAGACTAAAAGGCCAGACAGTTTCACAGGAGAGCAGATAAAGAGAGAAGATAGTCGCTTCTTTCTTGTGAGTTGGCATGTTTAAGCCTTGTTAGAAAATAAGAAAATGTGATTTTTACAGTTTCCACTGACAAAGCATCCTCACAATTTAAAGATATAGACAACTCTAAATTAATAAATTAAACTTCTATTTCAATTTTATCATCTCAAAAGACTTAAACCCAGTTAAAGAAATGTAAACTATCCAGGTGATCTACCTGTGTGTTGTACAGTTCAAGATGGGAAAGTTTGAAATCCTGAAACACTTGGATGTGTGTATTCCTGACCAAGAAGTATCCATGCTGTTCAGTCCTGCCCTCCTCAAGAGGCCAGTATTGTCCACATTTGACACGTCCACGTTCCACCACCCTGTGAGACACAGTAAATCTCTTTTCATCTCATTCATAACCCACCAATAATGTGCCATCATTTGTACAAATCTTTAAATTGAAGTTTACATCAGTAATCCAAACGGGAGTCTCACCTGGTGGTCATTACAATGATGAGTACCATCTGTTCCCAAACCATCCTCCAGAAGTCAGCAAAGGTTTTTGGCAAAGGACCTGAGGGATACAAGATGATAATAACAATAACATTTTATTTTAGGCGTCTTTCAAAACACTAAAGCTCACCTTACACAGAAGAGTTAACAAAAAAAAAAAAAGGTAACCAAGGACGTATCAATGACAAAACTATTTGACAATGTATAAACTCATTAAGTTTATACATTGTCAACACATTGGCAGCACGGTGGTTAGCACTGTTGCCTCACAGCAAGAAGGTCTTGAGTTCAATTCCACCATCGGGCCGCTTTCTGTGTGGAGTTTGCATGTTTCCCATGTGTTCTCCCGGGTTCTCCGGCTTCCTCCCACAGTCCAAAGACATGCAGTTTGTGGGGATAGGTTAATTGAAAACTTGCCCATAGGTGTGAATGCGGGAGTGACTGTGAGTGCGAATGGTTGTCTGTCTATATGTTAGCGACAGACTAGCGACCTGTCCAGGGTGTACCCCGCCTTTTGCCCTAAGACAGCTGGGATAGGATCCAGCGACCCTGAAAAAGGATAAGCGGCTGCGAATGGATGGATAAACTCATCAAGAACAGCGGGTTCATGTGACAGTTAAAGTGACTATGCCAGTTTAAAGAAAAGAGTTTTGAGAGGAAATTTAAAAGTGGATTAATGTCAATATTACAGATGTCTGATAAGAGGTAGTTCCAGAGGCATGGGGCAGGATCTGAGAGTACAAGAGAGGTTCTGCAAAGCAAGCTTATGGAATCCCTTAAAAGGTCAGGAGCAGAATCTTGATGAATAAAATTTCAATCTGATCTAGTCAGTGAAGTTTGTAATCAATATGGAACATAACCAAGGAATAATACTGGCTGTAAGATGGATAACTGAGCAACATTACTGTAGTGAGCTTGCAAAGAAAGTGTGCTGTCAAGGATGACACCCAGCAATAGAAGGAAGTTTCAAACTGAAAAGAGAACAAAAGTGAGGGGAACAGAAGGAGGAACATTGCAGGAAGTGTTAGTGATCAGCTGCTGGTGAATCTTGTCTATTTCAGTATTTTAAAAATGACATGATAAGATAAGAGGGTGGGTACAGATGATGCAGCAGAGGGTCCTTTGCTCCTGATTAGATCGGTGTACCTAGTAGATTTTTCTGTAGATAGAGCACATCCTTCTAATGAAGAATGTGGTTATTGTACATTTCTTTGTGAACAACAAAGAAATGGATACACCTTAATCAAATGGGAATGCTTGGTGATATTAAAGTCCTGTTTGTGGCACATTAGTATATGTGAGGGGGCAAACTCCTCAAGATGGGTGGTGACCATGGTGGCCATTTAGAAGTCGGCCATCTTGGATACAACTTTTGTTTTTTTCCAATAGGAAGAGGGCCATGTGACACATCAAACTTATTGGTAATGTCACAAGAAAAACAATGGTGTCCTTGGTTTCAATGTAACTGTATTCTTTCATGAGTTATTTACAAGTTTCTCTTTGTTCACAGCCATTGACATGTCAAAGAGGTTAACACGTGAGGATCGAAATTGTGTTGATATCTGGTGAATGCAGTAACCGGGTCATTGCAGCAGATTTCAATGCAAGACACCCTACAAGACCACCCATCTCCCATGCTACAGTTAGCAAACTGCTTGCTAAGTTTCGTGAAACTGGTTCAGTGTTGCTTCATTACTGCTGGTGATGACAGAGTAAGGCTCTGGACTAAAAGAGGTGAGGAGTGGGAGCAAAGCTGGCATGTAAAAGGTAAATCTGACAATGTGGCCAGGTAAGATTCCAAAATAATGAAAGTTGGTAAAGTGAAAGACTGATCAGTTGCAGTCAATAGAAATCAGACAAAACAATTAAAAAAACAAACAAACTAGAGAGCAACAGCGCTAATAGCTCATGTACTATTCATGGTATTATCCATAGTGTAGTTCTTCATAGTATGGTGAACTACAGAACTGCTCAAAGGGATTGGGGCACTTTGGATCTTCGCACTCCATTCCATCTCACAATGCCATTAGGAAGGCATGTGACGTACATCACAACCAAAGGATAATAAATAAATATCAGAAGGAGTCCGGCAGTTTTTCCAGTTAAAGCACTTAGAATTACATTAATTGAACGATAAAAGCTGTTCAAGGAATTACCTTATTACATCATGAAAATATGCAAAACTACAAGAAGCAGGAATTTATGTGAACAGCTTCTCACCCTGAGTAGCGATGTAGGCGTTGCTCCTCTTGTACCCATCCATGAAACTAGCATTAATGTAATCTGATGTCTGCAAAACACAGCAGTGGGATTTACAGTTCAGTTATTTTGCCTTGGGTAAGAGGATGCTACACATGCTACAAAGTGTGCATAACTTTACTTGTAGTAAATAACTCTAAACTTAGACCACTGTCCAAAAAAAAATACACTAATACACCTGTATTCAAAACATTTTGAATACACAGACTGGGTCAACATTCAATGTCTTAAATTAATGAGATACTTTCAGTTGATAATAATTAACATGTATTTCATCTCAACTAAATGCTAATGTAATCGCCACTAATTCCCAGAGACAAACAATAATATTTCATTAACAACAGACACTGTAACTACTTATAATTTATTGATTGAAATTTATCTACAGATGAATTATTACCTCATCCTCATCATTAGAGAGCAGGCACAGTCGCACTCGTGACTGGTCGAGGCAGAGAACGTCACTGTACCTGTTCTTGACCTGATTGGACAATTTCCTGCAAAGATGAATCTAATGTGAGGCTACATAACAAACTGAAGCTCTGGGCTGATGTTATACATTTAATTCAGACTGACAGACACACAAAATATAAGAGTTTGACGAGTCTTACTTAGAGTAGTCAAAGGTGCCAGCAGGTGGCTCCTTGCGGATGTCCTCGTACTCCTGATAGATCCCCCTCTTCTTCTTCCTCTTCACATACTCCACCAGATCATGCACCGTCATGGCTCCCTGCTCTGGCATGTGAACAGACACCTCCATGCAGTGGTTCTCATCATCACGATCCCAAGATGAGGACAGCGGTGGGGATTGTGAGGAAGGCTGGTGGGGTGGACGAGGCTGAGATTTCTGAGGCAACGGAGGCACTCCTTCCTCCTCACCCTCCTCCTCTACGCCCTCATTGCCACTCACCACAGCCCCATCAGTTTTCTTTGAGAGGGGTGTATCAGGAGGTGTGTCTGACTGGGGAGGAGCTTGGCAGCCACTACCATTAATGTTAGCATTGGTACTGGAGCCAATGACAGCCATGTTGGCGCCGCTCACTGCTGAACCGTTCCAGTGTTGGTGGTTCACCTGCGATCTGTCCGCAGCAGAATTTGGACTATGTTGGTGTTGGCCTTGGCCTCGAGTCCTGCTCTCCACAACACAGTGGTTGTGTGGGTTTGCGTTGCTGTCATCATAGCAGTTAGAGTTAGCCACAGCTATCTCAGGACCTATTTGTGTATTTAGATGCGTGTGGGACGGTGTTGCATCTACGCTTGTGTTGCTATTCTCTAAGCTGTAAGAGCGCAACAGGCTTCCCACGCAGTCATGTGTGTCATGTTCTTTCGTGTCACCCTGAACAATGTTTGTGTTTACATTAACACAGGATTGAATCCAAGCCACGTGGTTATACTGGGATGTCCCACCCAGGTGTTCAGGGAGGGAGGAAACTGGGATATGACTTGCCAACTCATGAGCTTTCACTGTGCAGACCTGTTGAAGAGAAAGAAAATAAATATTAAATAATGAACAACAAACATCTTATACATGATGCAAATCCTTGATGAAACTAAGAGACACACCCTTTCTCTCAGCTTCTCGCGTACAAAGAGGCGAAGAACTGCGAAAGGTGCTCGAAACCAAAGAGGTGAGGACACAATGAAGACACATTTTAGACGAGCTGGAAAGGCCCCCTGCAAAATGAAAATGTCAGAGGTAACTTATAAAACAAGTGCAAGCAAACAATGATTAAAAGCATTTTTCAATTCCAAGATCATCAAACACAAAGTGAGAAAAAACATGCTCCTTATATTTACCTTGAGCAAATTGAGAATCTTGACACAGAGCTCATAGTCAAAATTTCCATAACTGGAGTTGGTCATGTCATAAATAAATATGAGCCCATCCCTTTGAGTTTGAACACTATAAAGAAATGAAGAAATTTAAAGTTAAAGAGCAAATTAAATGCACTTAAAAGTACACTTTTTATTATATTTCTATTATAATTGATTTCTGTGTTTCACTTAGTTATTTTAATAATTCTAAAGGTACTTTCAGCAGATCCTTTATTCCAACTGATCACTACAGCAAGAGATTTTTATGCCGCATGCGGTTTCTAACACAAACCTATCATTTATGTGGGCATTTCAAATAAACTAGCTTGTGATTGCCTGAGAGTGTGTTTGTGACTCCTCTTGGTCTTCAACCAGGGACTTTTCACGTTATGCTAATTATTAACCCGTGTATCGATATTTATATCTTTATGAATTAAAATCAGAGCACAGTGGATGAACTGTTGTGCCAGATCAAAATAACATGATAAAGTGTCATAGGAAACAGTTTATGGATGGTTCACGCTTTACCTCTCTATGGCTTTGTCCAGCTGGTAGATGATGGCCTGGAGAACAGCTTTATGGGTGGTGAGGTCTGGCCGATGAAGTCGAGCAGTGAAGAGAGCTACAGCAGCACCTTTTGCGTCACGGCCGGGCTGGGAGAAATATTAACAGATCACCATTTTACACCACTGCAAATGAATTCATTGAAAATGAAAACTTTACTTCATTTCTATTCATAGAAATACAAAAATAAGCTTACATGAGCCCCGTGACATGCACATACAGAAACACACAAAACTCTACTTTAATGACCGGCATCACCTTGCATAATTTTCTGTGTATTCTTGGGTGTTAATGCAAAATGATAAGCTGCAGTTCCTTTTTTGTTAAGTGACAGATTATTGCTTCATTACTCACCAGGACTGTAAATTTACCACTCAGAAGCTCAGAGCGTAGGGGCTCCTCGTCAGGGTTGATATTGATAATGCCCTCTTTGATTCTTGTGTTCTAATTTTCATACATGAAGATGGACACAGAAGAGACAGGGAAAAGACACAAGCGTATAGATGACTTGGTGTGTAAACAAAACACTTAACAGTATCAGAAATCCTTAAAATTTGGGATTCAGTTGTTAGTCTGTGTATTACAAAAACCTGTTTATTAACTTGCAACTCAAGGATTTTTGCTTTTTGAAAAGAACTCAATCATTCCCACTAAAGTGCTAGCATGTATTAGTTTAAAATACATTTTTAATCACACTGTATTATACGGGTGTGTTCAGGGCATTGTGATTCATAGGTGTGTGAGAAGTAAAAAGCATTTCAAAACATAGAAAAAATGCAGTATGAAAGTGTGTTAATTAGTGAATGCTGCTTCACTGTTGCAAAAGCTCTCTGAGTGCCCTACAAGTACCACTCCAGGTTTTTTTTTATTTTTAACTTAAACAGATAATAGAAAACTATTTCAGTGTCAATAATTACATGTTATAACTATATTAATTTTTTAATGTTTAACACAGCGACGTAATAACCTGAGTATTTTTTTTTCCCAACAGAAAACTTGTAATTAGATATACTTATAACGCATTAATGCTATTAATTTTAAAGATTCCCTGCATTTACAACCAAGTCTGTGATTATTTTTAAGGATTATTATATTTTATACCTACACACCACTTAAAAATTTACCAATTTGATGTGTGATGTTTATCTGAAAAATTGAAAGTATATTGCTATTCAAAGTACAAATTAAGCCAGACGGTGTTCTTGTGACGACAGAAGGTAAACAGATGTTGTTGTCGCTAGTTGAAAAAAATGCCATACCTTGTATGCTTGGAAAAGATCGATGGCTCTGGAGACGTCAAACTTGCGGGCCATAAGAAACTTAACAGCTGCAGGTTGAGAGACGAGCCCAGCGCTGTGAGGCTGCTCCCTGCTCCGCACCTCACTCAGGAACTCCTCTACAGCCTGAAGAGACACAGGAGAAGGTGGGCACATGTTAAGAAAATAAAAAAGAGAATTTGTGCATAAAACTTCAACTTTTGTTTTTTTTTTATGGCTTTGAAAGATATCCATGAAATAAGAAAGATAATATGGGGATGATTGCTGACATGACAAGGAAAGTGCACAATTCTGTCAAAGATTAAATAATGTGAAGTGTGCGCCACTGGAAGATACTATCAACAATAGCACTCATGTGCCAAGAGACAACAGTCAGCTTGTTTTGCTCCGAGTACTCTGCACCCATCCTCCAAATTTGAAGGCACCAAGAGGGAAGAATAAAAATGGTGACAACAATTAACTTTTTAGCTATACACAAAGAAGCTTTATATACGTGCACAAATAATGACAGAGAGATGGACATCTGTTATAAACATGATTCAAAATACTGGGTTTCTCCACCGGGGTTTTTTTTTTGGCAAACGTGGCAACCCATCCAAATGCTTAAGCACCTTGTTTCATAATCAAATTTGTTATTAGTAGTAGGCCTAAACAAAAGAGATGCTCATTCAATATTTGGTACTACCCATGTGAAAATGTCAGTGCAGGTTTTTTTTTTTTATATATAAATGGCTCATGGGATTTTGGAGAGTGACTAAACACATGATGAGTCTGGTACCTTATTTAATAGAAATGTATGCATTTTCCCTTTTAAAAAAATAATTATTTGATGAAAATGTCTTTATTATACTTTTTCTTTTTTAATGAACCCTAAGTAACAACAGTGGTTTTGCTGGTGTTTTAACTGCCTCTGTTTATATCTTTTTCCAATGCAGAAACTGAAACTGAATTGGGACAAATAACTATATAATTGATGGATACTGGAAATTATCCAGAATGTAGACTTTTCATTTCTTCTAATCAAGTACTAATATTTAGAAAAATGTGTGCAATTTTCTGGCACAGTCTTAATTATATGCCAAGATGATGCAAGGTCTTGACTGGTAATATATATACTGATGTACAAAGTATTAACACACCAAGAGAACTATCACTATGGGCCTAAATTTTTAAGTTGGACAAAAACTATTGAAAGACTCATATGATTTAGGTGGCATATTTGAATTACATGACCACCTGATTAACCTGGTACCCAATAACGGAACATCAACACGAGGATGATCGCTTTCCCTTGGTTGAGATGTAATCCAAGACGACAATAAACAAGAGCAGCTTAAATCTACAGACGTTATGCGGGCAGTTAGTTGACAGCCGTTACTGTGTGCGCGAAAGTGATTATAGCTATCAACAGATAAGATCTGCAAATCTGGGGAGCATCCAAAGTATGCCCTGTAACTTTTCTCAGTGATCCGTTAACATTGTCATAAGTAGATGAAGATCAGGCCAGAAGCTGTAACATAATGCTGTCATCAGAAACGCAGCATGACATTTCATGTTTGCCATCTATCTCAGGCCCACCCCTTTTACTAGAAAGTGATTGCAACAACAATGCTAGGAATCGGAGGATCATTTCTATGAATTGTCCATCGTAAATCCGTTAGACGGGATATTGCTAGTTCGTTGGCTCGTACAAAACACTCTCCCAAAGTCGTGGTTTTGGTCATTCTTAACTGTGTCATGGTATAAAATGATAATAAATAATAAAGACAACAATTGGTTTATCTTTTTTCCACCTTAACGCTCAGTCCAAGACCTTTTTAAAGACTGGTAAGACAGCATTCTAGGAAATTCCCTGCAAGTCAACAATAGCCACTGCCATTAGCTAGCTGCTAGGTTACATGTGGTAGCTGGACAGCTAATGATAGCCGTAAGTGACTACAAGCTCTATGAGAAGGGCCAGCTGTAAAAATTAAAGATCGCTAGTTAGTTTACTTTAGAAACGTGAACATATCGATGTGGTCCACATAATGCCTAGTTATCAGGAAGTGAGCATTCAAGGCAGACTGCCGGTAAAATGATACCTTCCACTACTAGCAAACGCCATCGCGCTAACACACATGCTAACTACTGTCAGTCACATCGGAGTCGGTCGACAGGAGGCTTGTGAACGGGCCGGGGCTGTTTACTACACCCCCCGTTCCCAGAAATAACCGCACGACAGAATCTGATTTAAAAAAAATCTCCTTTAGAGAAGAAACTGAGGGTGACGACTGTACACAATAAATACTATGAGAAGAAGAAAAAAGAAAAAAAAATCACGAAGAGACTCTTACCAGCTGCTCCTGAGTTGTCAGGGCTTCCGCCATGTTGAAGCCTCCGCAACGTCGCAGCGGGCGCGCCCACTAGCCGCTCGCTCACGCCATGCAGCCAGAGATAGACTTCTAAGCCCCGCCCACATCTCCTCTAGCTCAAACCGCTGGCGTTTCATTAACTGAATAACATGGTAGTGTTTTCCCCATGCGACATCTGCCTTTTAGTGTCGAGCACAGTAAAAATGACTACAGACTATATTTAAAGCAGAATAGTTAAAATACAGGGAACTTTTTATTAGTCTAAAGGGATAAAATATGAACAGTGATGTACAACAATCCGTTAAGTGGATTAATCCGTTAAGTGCTAGTAATTTTGGCAAGTATGGGTTAATCATTGTTTCTATGATGCAGTCATGCACAGGCTCGCCAATCAGCCACAAATGGTCTCTAAATCATACAATATCTATCTGCTGCAATTTTTCACAAAGGAAGTATTCCCACTGAGCAATTTCTGCGCAGAAAATCAAGATTTGACTCAAAATAAGTCATTTTCTTCATAACCATGCCAAACATAACCGTGACTCTATGTATGAGTTGTAAACAGAGTTCAGAGGATCTCGGCACTACTTCCTAAGTATTTCTCTGAACCACGGAAATAGCTCCTCCCAGAATTTAATATGCACTTACAAGAAGACTTGAGTACAGATTTCATTTTCGTAGCAAACAGAGTAGATCATTCTCATCTTGAGTTCTGAATATTCAGCTTTAAATATTATAAAAGCTTAGGAGCACTTTTAGAATCTGGTTTCTTGCTCAGTCATTCCTTGTCTTATTTAGAGGACATACTCGCCTTAAATATTATCACTATATAATCATATGATTTGTGTACTTGGTTAGCAACCCAGTTTTCAGTGATTTAATCTTGGATTTATGTGGTGCGAATCCCTTCTTAAAGGGTCTAGAGGATTCAAATTTAGATTAATCTCCTATTGCTGTCTGTAAAAAAACAAAACACTCCCCCATCATTACTGTCATATTTGGTCTACATTTTATCCCTCCCCACTGAATAGGCAGACTTACTTTCACTGTAACAGGATCAGACCAAATAGATGTAAAATATTTAACTTATAGTAAAAGAAGAGGATGATATTGCTCTACACATATAGTAATGTGTGTTCTTTGCGTCGTCAGCATGTGTACGGTATGGTCAAGGAAGAATAGCTATATTGTGAAAAAAAGGCGGAAAAAAGAAAAAGAAACTGTTATACAGTCAATTAAACCATGCAATAGTATATAAAATTACTTCAATCACCTCTGCCCTGGTCAGCTATAAAAATGAAATACTTGCTTGTTCATTAACAATAATTTGATAATAGACTATATCATATGAGAACAGCTATGGAACCTATTTTGTGTGTAATGAATAGTTTTACTTTTATATATTGTAATGTTCAGTAAGTTTAGAATGTATTACTTTTACTTATACGGAAGTAGTAAAATATGAATTAAAAGTACCACTGTAAATATTAATAGTCGAATGGATAGTAGTAGCAATAGTGATGCTAAATGGAACTTTACTTTGGAACAGCTTGTATTCTGTCGGACTGTTTTAGCGAAACACCTGGGTGGCGCTCCGGCGGTTTTTTTGATTTGAGATTTGTTTATCAAAGTAAAAGTTTTGTTATTGTTATTTTTTTAGCTACTAAAATAATAACTTCAGAGTTGACGGTTGCTTTCTTTTGTTTTGTAAACATTAAATTGAGTTTATCAGTCTGTGTCGAGGGTAAATTTATGTCATGTTAATTTACATCCATTTACTCGGGCGTTTATTAAAACCTCTGCAGTTTGTTCAGTATGAGCACATCGGGTCCTCAGAAAAAGAGGAGCTACATGGGACAGCACCCGATCAAAAAGAAAATAAGGTGAGTAACCTGTTTCACTTCACTTATCTGCACTGACATTTATGAACAGTCAGCTGTTGCTTGGAGACACCAATATTAAAATAATGGCCAGTAGTACCTGTTGTAGTAATGAATGTACTTATTTCTGCGCACAGCTTCCAAGCTCATAATGAGCCACCAAACGGAGACGGACAGAAAAGCCTGTCAGACAAAACAAGCAGATCACAGAACAGCAGCAAAGACAGCCGCGCAGTGAGTGTGACAGCTTATTTTACTCTCTCTTTTCCCTTTTGATTCAAACAAATCATAATCATTGTTTTTTGTCTTAGAATGGAGGTGCTGTGTTTCTCCTGGGAGAGTCCACTTTAGCTCTCAGTGAAGAGGTCCTGCAGACACTAGACGGTGTGGACCCTGTGAAACCCACAGTAAACAGTGCAGTAAACAGACATGCCCCAGAAAGACCATCGTCAGCATCAGCTGCATTTGCCCCTTTACGCCCCCTTGCACTAGTTGCACAAAATGAAAAGGAAAGAGATTTGGTGCAGATCAGAGATGGAGCATCTTTTCACGCCTCAGACAAAGGATCCCACAGAGACCCTTGCCCTCTGGATGGAGTCTGTGAGCCTAGAGGGGCTAGCAAGCGAGCGAGATGGAGAGCAGACTGCAAAGAGCTTGCTCAAAAGCTTCTCTTCAGTGAGGACTCAGAGGAAGTGGAGCATCCACAGAGAACTACTTCAAAGCTTGCTTCTGCCTGTGTCAACGTTGTAGCTTGTCAGAACACACAAAACAGTCAACAAGCAAGCAGCTCCAGCATGTGTGTTTTAACTTGTCTAGCTTTTGTATTGTTTCTTTAATGTCCTTCTGAACTGCTTCTGTTAACATATTCTCTCTTGCTCCCTTCCACAGCCAGAAGCTTGTGTCTAAAAGAAAGAGTTCTCCTTTTAGTGAAGACAAAAATGGGTCAAGTAAGAATACTGATCTACCCAGGGACTACATCTTGTTCAGCCCCACCCGTCTCGCAGCAGCTATGAAGAGGGCCAAACTCCAGCGATCGTTACAGAATCAGTCTGCCTCTGTGCTCACAGTCCCCAGCGGCTTAGAGCTCAGCACTCTCAGTGACACGTTGCCTCATCCAGGTAAAGTACACCAGGCACTGACATAAAACCGTCGAGCTAGATTAACCATTCAGCTGGCTGCTGGACAAAACACAGAAGAACTATTGTGTGTGTTACTGCATACAGTTCAGGAATGTGCACAGAAATAATCAAGGTTGTTAAAGTTGATATGATAAGTAAACCCAGAACATGGTTTCATAGCATACATATCAATAGCAACGTTTCCCAACTGCTTCCCCTTAGATGAGGTGGGTGACTTTGTTTGTGTAGCACTAATCACCAGCAAAGCAGTTAAAACTGTTTTACATAAGATGGAGAAAGACAAGGAAAAAAAAAAAAAGGCACAACTAAAATAAAATTGCCTCATATATAAATATAATTAAAGGCAGTGGTGAGACCAGTGAGGGCAGTTTTGAGGCTCTGCAGCAGCTGGGCATTTTAATGCTATTAGTAAACCAGTTTTGCAGCTTGTATGAATGGCTTTCTTATTCATGTATGCCCAGATTGGACTATTTCACTAAACTGCATTTATATTTAACATGTGTGTGACATGATCACATATCTGTTTTTAAAAAAGCATTGAAGATTTTGATTCAATATGACATGTAAAAGGAAAACCTTGTGTCCTACTATAGGTCCTGCCTTGTGTGCTCCACCTGACCAAGCTGAAAAGCTGTTGCTATCCAACTGGGGCTTGCCAAAACCTGTGCTGGATCGATACCAGAAACACGGAGTTACTCGGATGTTTGAGTGGCAGGCTCAGTGTCTTGCTGTTGGACAGGTGCTGCGGGGAGGTAACCTGGTGTATTCTGGTAAGAATCTCAACGTTTTGTGTTTTTTTAATTCTCTCCTCTATGATCTCAAACCGCCCTCTTTAAGGTTAAAGGTAAAGTGGGTTTTGGGGAGAGAGGAGGAATGGGCATATCAGTTGGGAAAATCTTTTCAATCATTTTGTTGTTTTTAAAATTTCAGCCCCTACTAGCGCTGGAAAAACTCTGGTGTCAGAGCTGTTGATGTTAAAACGTGTGTTGGAGACAAAAAGAAAAGCTCTCTTCATTCTGCCGTTTGTCTCTGTCGCAAAAGAGAAGATGCATTACCTTCAGGTGCGCAAGCAGTGAACAGAGAAATTCATGCATATGGTTATGGACAAAGTGTTTTCTGTGTATATGTCTTAGTCTAACACATTTGTGTATCTTATCTTGTAGAGCATATTTGAAGAGGCAGGAGTTCGGGTGGAGGGGTACATGGGCAGCACCTCTGCTGCTGGAGGGTTCACAGCTCTGGATGTAGCTGTTTGCACCATAGAAAAGGCCAACTCTCTCATTAACAGACTCATTGAAGAGAATAGTATGGCTCTTCTAGGTAGTATATTTGTTATAGTTGCTAGTACTGAAACAGTTCAATTATTGAGACGTCAACTGACAGAAATGTCATGTCAAACATTTGCTTAACTGCAGCTTCTGAAGTTTAAGAAGTTCCTTCTTTTCTCACTTTTATCAGTGTAAACTGAATAACTTTGGGTTATTTGCAGGCATTTTATAAACTGAAATCAAAGAAGCAATTTAACAAAGTCAATACACTCGAGTAATTTACTAAATACAAATACACCAAATTCTAAAAGATATTATTGCTTTGCAGTCCTAATTGTTTGCATTCATTGATATAATCTATAGAGAATGAGTTTGTTATTTTTGTGCTTCAAGGTATGGTGGTAGTAGATGAGCTGCATATGGTTGGAGATTCTGGAAGAGGATACCTACTGGAATTGCTCTTAACTAAAATCCGCTACATTGCACAGAAGCAGAACAGCATGGGGTCTGTGCCGTTTATTTTTTTGGCCTGACCTTTTCTCAATTTGCAATCTTTAAAAATCATGCTCTTCTGCCAAAAGTGTTAATTAGTCTTTCTGCAGGTCTCTTTCTGAGGGCGTTCAAATAATCGGTATGAGCGCCACTTTGCCAAACCTCTCGCTCCTGGCTAGCTGGTTAGGTGCAGAGCTGTACCAGACAGACTATAGACCTGTACCCCTGCAGGAGCACCTCAAGGTGGGCTGCAACATCTATGACCAGAGCCTCTCTGTGGTCCAACAGTTTACCCCTGCACTCCACGTTAAGGTAACTGAGTAAAGTTCGGAGATGAGACGTAGTTTGTCATGAATAGCAGTATATTAACAGATTCGTTACGTCATAGGGTGATGATGACCACGTAGTGAGCTTGTGCTATGAGACAGTGAGAGAGGGCCACGGTGTGCTGCTATTTTGCCCTTCGAAGAACTGGTGTGAGAAACTGGCAGACACTATCGCGAGAGAGTTTTACAACCTCAGACATGCCGGTATGTGAAGTTTGAAGAGATATTTTAGAATGAGGTAGAACAATAGCCTGTTTTTGCAGCTTGTGATAATATGGACATTCAATTTTTTTATTTATTCATTATTTTTGAGTCACAGAATTTTATCTAAAATCTTATGGTGTGGTATATTTGGTATGTTTTTTTTTCTTTCTCAGAGCGTCAGGGCGAAGGTGAGCCTCAGCCAGTGCGTCTGGATCAGGAGGGACTGGTGGATGTAATAGCTCAATTGAGACGAACTCCAGCTGGTTTGGACCCCATCCTGCAGCGCACTGTGCCATGGGGCGTGGCTTTCCACCATGCTGGTGAACACATTTATTCAATCCTTTTAACCACAGCTGAGTCTGGATCACTGGATCTTAAACCTTTTCTAGCATGCCCCACTTTATAAAATAATTTGATGCCCCACACTCAACAACATTTGTCAATCATTCTTTATATTGTTATATTAAATCAACTTCGTTTAACTTCTTATGGGTCACCTGGTTGTTCCCCTGTGGGGCCTGCCCCGCAGTTTGAGAACCACTGTTCTAGACTAAATGCAACATTTTATTTGAGTATGTATATATGAGTTAATGTTTTGACTCTTCAGGATTAACATTTGATGAACGTGACGTGTTGGAGGGAGCTTTTCGGCAGGGCATGATCAGAGTCCTGGCTGCCACCTCGACCCTCTCCTCAGGAGTTAATCTCCCAGCGCGCAGGGTCATCATTCGAACTCCGACATTCAACGGTCACTTGCTGGACCCGCTCACATACAAACAGATGGCTGGACGAGCAGGGAGAAAAGGAATTGACACTACAGGTGTGGGAAGTCTTTCATGAATGAATTAAATTTATTTTGTTTGCAAAACTGAATTAAAAGTAGAGTCTTATTTTGTGTTTTATCATTTGGTGTTTCCTTCAAGGTGAAAGTGTGCTGGTGTGTAAGGAGGCAGAGCGTCAGAAAGGTATCACTTTGCTTAAAGGTGCTCTTCAGCCAATCAGCAGCTGCCTGGTGAGAAGAGAGGGTGAAGGTGTTACCACTAGCATGCTACGAGCCATCCTGGAGGTATGATTATTATTCAAACTGGTAGCATTAGTAACAAGTTATGCTTAAAGTAAATTATTTCCCTTTTTTATACTTAATGATGTACGGTCAAGGTAGTTTACCTCACCTCACAGTTATTAAACAAGCAGCTGCATCAACATGTCCATAATTGTTTTGTTCCTTATTCCCTCATTCTGACACACAGATAATCGTTGGAGGCGTAGCCAGCACTCCGCAAGATGTGACACTGTATGCTTCGTGCTCACTTCTGGCTGCCAGCATGAAATGTCACGGCACACAAGTCTCTAAACAAGAGACCAGTAAAGGCTCTATTGAGACCTGTGTTAAATGGTTGATGGAGAATGAATTTATTAACATTCAAAAAGATGGACAAGGTAATGAGTCTCAGCCAGTAATAATATTCTTTCATATCATATCATTGTTAAACAGGTACATGATGAATAGGTCTTCAATAATATTATGTTGTGGTAGAAACATGTATTTCAAATAGTAGTTTTGAACATTAAAAAAATAGTTTTCACAGTTAATCAATAAAAGAATAATTTCACTGTGATTCATTTTTTTCCTTGGATTTTAGTATAATTTTCTTATCAGATTTTCAGTGAATTATATTCTATCCGTGTCTTTGCATACCCAGATGAACGGCACCGTCCAACTCAACTTGGCGCCGCCACCCTTTCTTCCTCCCTATCTCCTCCTGAGGCTCTAGGAATATTTGCAGACCTGCAGCGGGCCATGAAGGGCTTTGTCCTTGAAAATGATTTGCACATTTTGTACCTGGTACATATATTAAAACTTGCTGGAACATTTTCTGTTGGCTATATAATAATACCTGTTAAGCTTGTTGATACATGCCTAATGGTGCTTAAATCCTAACTTTCTTATAGGTAACAAAATATTTTGAGAGGACACTCTCTTAAAATTCCACAGTGCTCCTCCAAATCTAAATATTTGAAATACTGTGTCCAAATTCTCCTCAGATCACTCCACTGTACGCAGAGTGGACCACCATAGATTGGTATCAGTTCTTCTGTCTGTGGGAGCAGCTGTCATCATCGATGAAGAGAGTAGCCGAACTGGTTGGCGTCCAGGAAGGCTTTTTGGCACGATCTGTCAGTGGGAAACGTGTTGCCAAGACAGAAAAGCAGCACAGACAAATGGCTATTCATAAACGGTAAAGTGCATTTATTATAATTTCAAAGTCATGTGTATGACATATACTTGCTGAATATCTTTTACATTTTCTTTTCAGTTCACGGTTTCAGAACCTCGAACTGCTGCAAACCTTGAAATGTTATTGATGAATCAGGGTTTAGTACCGGATTACATTATATTGTTCACTGTGTGCACAGTGATTCCCAACATTGCAGCCCTTGTTTAAAAGCTGACTCATATGAGAAGCACGGGGAAAAAAAAAAACAACCCAAAAACAAATAAGGGATATATTTCATTACTGGAAAAGGTATATTCTTTTGTTTGACTGAATCCTTTGTAATTCCCATGTTCTTTTCTTTCACTTGCTCTCAGGTTTTTCACAACTCTTGTACTGCAGGATCTGGTGAATGAGGTGCCTTTGGGAACTGTTGCAAACAAATACAACTGCAGTCGTGGGCAGTTACAGTCTCTCCAGCAGTCTGCTTCCACGTATGCAGGTAGATACTTAAGAGATTAAGACAAGTTGTTCCTGTGCCTCTGGAGGCTTGAGCGTAAAGCTTTTCTGAGGCTTGCAGCAGAGAACACGTTACACTTGAGAATATGAGCCCTTTGAATTTGTGACAAAACTTTACATTTAAACAGAACATTAACAAGAATGTTAAGAATTCTAACTCAATACAAGAGGCAGGAACACTTCTGAGTGATAGATACGCAGGAGAGACTTATCTCCACTACAACTTAAATATGTTTTTGCACCTATATACATAACGTATAGACATGTATCCATTATTCATAGATTTCCATGTTTTCCAGTCAGGTTAGTATGAGATTTTCTAAGGTAATTCAGGTTAACTGATTTTGTTCCAGTGTGCCTTAGACATTTTGCTGGGTCAGCATTATCTAAATGCTGTTAACAGCGTTTAGATTACATTGATCACCGCAACAAGAAACTCAAGCAAAACAGAACAAAAAGCAACATGTTGGTAACTAAGCGTGTAAATGTGGTCCCTCAGGTATGGTAACCGTCTTCTGCAAGCGTCTGGGCTGGCACAACATGGAACTGCTTTTATCCCAGTACCAGACGAGGTTGAGCTTTGGAGTCCAGAGGGAGCTGGTCGACCTGGTCAGAGTTTCCCTCCTGAATGCAACTCGAGCCAGAGCACTCTACGCCCAAGGCCTTTGCACTGTCGCGGAGCTGGCCAGGGCCACCGTAGCTGACGTTGAGAAAGCTCTGCGGAATGCCATTCCATTTAAGAGGTAGGCGTGCATTTGTGTTAAAGATATGAAGTCCCTTATAGGTCCCCAAGTATGGTACTTATTTGGTTCTATTGTCTGTGCAATTAATTGCATTCCTTTTTAATCAGTGAATCTGATAAAATTTTTTCAAAGGTGCCCCATAAAAGGCATAAAAGGCATTTAAGGATTAAACAGAAAAAGTGGGGGGAAAGCCTCTTAGTGGTGCATAAGACACATAAGACAGCTTCCACCAAGGCCAGTGCATTTTTCATGTTTTGACTATTTTAAAGAAAGCGACCTGGATCTGCAGAAATATTTACAGTTTTTTTTCCTTTGCCTGTGCTTTATTTCTCAAAAACTGTGACTTGGTAAATGTTGCAGAACAACAGAAAAAAATAATATTGCCAGTGTAATCTGAACTTAATTCATTTTTTTTATTAAAAACTTTTGAAGTTAATGCAACTGAATAATCCTGATCCACTTACGTTTTTAGTGCTTCCACAAAGGGAACATAATTATATGCACATCAGTCTGAAAAGGAATAACAGCTGCACTGTGAACTAAAAAACAATTTAAATTAACAACCTTTAGTTCCAAGACAGTCTCTCACAGATCAAAATGTTTAGTTACCCCCTTAAAGTAGCTAATGTGATGACAGGTGTGGTAAACCATCTAAACTTAAACTCAATTTCAAAAGGTATACACTCAAGTTATATCTCCTGAAACCTTTATAACCAGTCTTGTACTGTTGGCCTTCATCAGCTCCAAGTGTGCAGTGGATGAGAGTGAAGTGGAGGCAGCTGAGAGAAGAAGCCTCCGCTGTGTCTGGGTGTCCGGTGAACGGGCTCTCACAGAACGGGAGGCAGCTGTTGAGATAGTGTCCGAGGCAAGGCTCCTTCTTCAAGAAGACCTGGCCCAATTAGGAATTCAGTGGGATCCTACAAGTCTTCCTCCTGCTGTAAATAGCCCTGATGACCATCACTCTAGGGATTCAGACACCTCGTCCTCCTCATGCCTCAGTGCACAAGAACCAGGGACAAACAGTGATCATGGAGAAGAGATTAGAGAAGGCTTTAAAAGTGATGAAACGATGTCTCAAGTGAAAATGGAGGGAAGGAACAGCAAGCAAAAAGGGGAAGCAGGAAAAGAGCAGGGGAAGTTAGAAGTGATGGAATCAAAGAGAATATTGGAAGATCCCAGAAAGGAAGGCAGGTCCGACCCAGAAATCAGGGAAGCAAACAGTGAAGTGACCCTGGTAAGAAAAAATGAAACATTAAAAGCAGAGTCAAAGAAATCAATAACAAATGCTGCAGAAAATCAAGGTGAAAACGCAGAGAACACAGGTTCAGAGCAGGAAGAGAAGGAATGCCAGAAAGCAAAGCGAAAAGAAAGAGAGACAGATGGAGTCGCTGTCTCAATCAGACCAAAGAATTATCAAGTAAATCAGCCTGTTCCTGAACAGAGCCTAACACAGGAGTTGGCTGAGATTACAGCTAGCCCCCTGCCTGTGCCTGCACCTGGGCCACAGCCTCAGGCCTCACCTTCTCCAATACTGCTTCCACGTTTTAGAGCCCCAATATCACGGGCAGAACAACAGCAAACTGTTTCCACAAGGACAGTGAAAGGAGATTGCACCACAGGGCTTACTGTTTCACCTGTGCAGCCTGGTATACTGAAGAGAGCCTTAAGAAAAGTCCTGCACTCCATACAGACTGACAAAGATTTGCAAGATAATGTAGAGACTGCAGAGACGTCACACTCAATACCTGCAATAGTTTCTTCAGTCAAAAAATCATCTCCTTCAGGTCAGCTGCCAGTAGCTATTCCTGCCCCTCGCCCTATGCACAAAACTCCTTCTCCTGACACATTAAACTCTCCCCTCTCTGACTCGTCTGCCGCTGTTCCTGAGGCCAAGCGAAGACGGGTGGATGGCAGAGAGAAGTTTTCATCTCCTGAGCTCTACGGAGAAGATAAGACAGATGAAGAAATCGAGGGAGATGTTAAAATGGGAGAAGAGAGTTTTGGTGACAGCTTTGAACTGGACACTCAGACAGAGAAAATCATTGTTCAACAGACATATAAACGTGGAGATGAAGAGGACAGATGTATGGATCAGGTAGTTGAAACAAAAAAGAGAAGAGAAGATGAGCAGTTGGAAGTAGCTGTAGGTCTGGCGGAAAACAGACATGAAGGAACAAATGGGCTTGAAGGGCCAGACAAAGCACACCCCAGCTTCAATATTTCTCTCACAGATAGCCAGATGGAGCTCATCCTCAATACTAGCCACCAGGTAAGAGACTGGAAACACATATTATGCTAGAATTGTGTAAATATGATCTTCATTATAAATACTTTTGTGCCTTTTTCACAGATGTCCCCTGAGCCAGGAGGGGGTGATAACATGGATAAAGATGAAAATGAAGGTGCATATAATGATGAGGCACCGGATACTAATCAGACCTCTTCTGTGAGTCTTAATGGAAGCAGCAGCTTCCTTTTTGACAGCTTATATTACAGCCCTATGTTGGCGGATCTTAGCCCGCACCAGAGCCCCAACCAATCAGATGAGGAGAAATCTATAAGCCAGGAGGTGAGAGACAAGCATGCTTCATCGACCCAGGAGAGACGACGCAGCGAGCTTCTTGCCAACCAGGAAGCAGAGAAGCAGGAGGCAATCCAATGGGGCGAGTCTTTCTTCAACCTGTCAGAGTGGGGTGACTCGCTGCTGATCGGTGAACACTATCTGGAAAGGCAGAGTTTGTTCAGACAAGCAGACGGATCTGAACAAGAGCAAGAGGAGCAAATGAACCCAGAAGAAAATGTTTTGTGTGAAGGACGGCCCTGCCAGATGCAGCCACAGCTCACTACTAAACGTCAAAATGAACACGATGAGAAAAATCGAGGTCATCTAAAAAACATTCAACAGCGTGTTAAAGAAAGTGTTAAACCAGAAGGGAGACAGGAAATAGGTAATGAAGATGTTGAAAATGCAAAACATGTCGAGACTAAAGGAGAAGAAAAGGAAAATAAAAAGGAAATGGATGCTGTATTGTCACATAATCCAGTTTTTACACAACCGTTTCTGCAAAATGCTCCAGAAAGTGCATTTGATTGTAGCCCTGGCTTACAAGAGATCTTTGACCGCTGGCCTAGCATGTCTGATCAGCCCGTGCAAAACGCAACAGAAGGCCTCACAGCCATTCAAACACACCCTGCTGCTGCTGCAAACACAGCTGGTGCTCCACTGATACCAGAGTCCTCGAAGCAAGCGGGCAAAAAGAGGGAGAAGTTACAGCAATCTGCTGCTGCTACAAGTAAGTCTCAAGAAGGACGACCTTTAAGAAGTGACAGTGAAAATTTACTAGAAAGACCGGGCTCTGCTGGCGACCTCATTCCCCCAACTCAGGAAACGCCACCTGTTACACCAAAAGTAAAGCTGACCACGTCATCCATCCAGTCGCCACTGAACCAGTCGACTCCTTCAAGATGCTTGCAATTGGCAATTGCAAAATGTCCTAAAACTCCCACAGGAAATCGTAATCTTCAGTCAGTAGTTTCTGCTTCTGACAATAAACATCTAGAATCAACACCTAATCACCACCAAAAATGCGGACAGGGACCACAAATGCTACCTAATCCTGAACTAACAACTGTTCCGCAGTCAAATTTGAAAACCGCATCCGCCAGCGAGACCCTCAGCCCTCCCCGACACTCTGTTTCTCCATCCTCCCCACAGCCACAGCCTCTCTCTGATACAGAGTCACCTGTGTTTCACGAAAGCTTCATGCTTCAGCTGTCCCAGGATGCATCTGTCTGTTCCAGCAACTCCGGGAATTTCTCCATCATAGACGTGGCAAGCGACAGGCGCCTCTTTGAAACATTTATTAAAGAGTGGAAAACAAAACAGCGCTACTCTCTGGCTTTGGCCTGTGAAAGGACAGAGCAGCCCGAGGGGGAAATAGGAGGGAAACACAAGCGAGGTAACTGAAGACTCATTTAGAGTAAAGCAAGGCACTCCATATATTTGCATCATCTGACAAGGTTGTTTTAGCAGCTGTATTTTTTTTTCCCCTTGTCACCATAAACACCACTAAATTAGCCTGTGATGAGATCTGTGACTTCATCCATTTTTTTTTCTGTGCAGGGTCAGCAGCTCAGCACAAGCTCAACACGCCTGATGGATTTCCATTAAGGAACAGTGAAGGGCTTGTGCTGATTGGATTGTCTGTCTGCTGGGGAGGAAGAGACGCATACTATGTATCTCTGCAGCAGGAGCAGAGCAAAGGTAGCGAACGATCATATTACCAGCTCGCTCCTTAACAGTGTTTTCTCAGTTGACCCTGTTTGCATTTCCCTTAGGCCTGAGCTCCAGTCTGGCCCCTCCACCACTGGATAATGACTTGCCAGTAAGTGAGAGGCTGGAGCAGGTGAAAACTTGTCTGAGCAGCCAATCAGCTGGTCATGAAGTGCGTGCAGTAGTTGTATATGACATCATACAGGTGTACAAGATGCTTGTACTGAGCTGTGGAATCAGCTTGGAAGGAAATTGTGAAGACCCAAAGGTGAGAAAACAGAAAAACACTGAAGTCACGTGTGCAACATGATAATATGTAACCATATAACTTGGTAATATGTGAGACTTTCCTTATAAGAGACAATGGATGGATCGTCTCTTATAAACGATGAGAGACGATCCATCCATCCACCTCTTACTGCTTATCCGGGGTCGGAGTGTGGGGGCAGCAGTCTGCACAGAGAAGTCCACTTCTCCAGCTCATCCAGGGGGATATCAAATCTTTTTCAAGTCAGCTGAGAGATATAATTTTTAAGGCTAAGAAACTGTAATTTAGCCCTGGAGTAGACTGGGGACCTGTCCAGGATGCACCCAAATTTTGCCCTGTGGCAGCTGGGATTGGAGTGTTGGACACTAACACCAAACAGACAATATAAAATCCAAAATAAGAAAACAATTTAAACACACATCTCAAACCTTCCCCACCCTACCCTCCAAATACCAGATCAAGGACATAAACATAGTCAAACATTATCAACATATTTCTGTCATGCTTGGAGGGTATAAACTGATAAAGAAAATAAATGTCATGCTGAAGTTTTGAGTATCTATCACAGGTTGCGTGCTGGCTGCTGGACCCTGGCAGTGAGGAGAGGACTTTACCCAACATGGTCACTGTTTACTGTCCAGAAGAGTTACCACTGCTCGATGGACTTGGAAATGCACATTCACACTGTCCTCGTGTTAGGGCGGCGACCACGAGCGTGCTCATACACACAGTCATGAACCATCTGAGCGGCATGCTAGAGAAAGAGGGCACACTGGGTATGGAAACTCGCACTCCACGTGTTCAGAAATATTATGTGTTCAGACGTCTGTTTAACAATATTATACATATACGTCAGATTTATTCAGGAGCATAGAGATGCCATCCCAGGTTTGTTTGGCCCTGTTGGAACTGAACGGAGTCGGCTTCAGTGTTGAAGAGTGTGAGCGACAAAAACATGTGATGCAAGCCAAACTGTCTGCGCTGGAATCTGAAGCTTACGCTCTGGCTGGACACAGCTTCTCCCTCACCTGCGTCGATGACATAGCACAGGTCAGACGCTTCTTCTCTATCCAGGCTACGTTTTTGAGTAAAATTGTCAATTAGTTGGTGCAAATCGTAGTAAGACTTCTGAACTTGTGTGTGCTCACATGTATGCTGCAGGTGTTGTTCTTAGAACTCCACCTGCCTCCAAATGGTGAGGTAGGTGGATCAAAAAGTAAGAAAACTCTGGGATACACGAGGAGGGCAGGTGGCAGAGTGCGACTTGGGAAGCAGTTCAGCACCACAAAGGTGAAGCAATTTTGCATTTCACCAAATTAATGCTGCTGCTGCACCTAACTGCTGTCAAGAAACGTATTTATTATATTATAAAACTGTAAATCATTATTTTGGCTTCGTAAGTCTAACATTTATTTCTCAAAGCAGGATGTTCTGGAGAAGCTTCGGCCGCTGCACACGTTGCCAGGTGTAATTCTGGAGTGGAGACGCATCACTAACGCCTTGACTAAAGTGGTCTTCCCTCTGCAGAGGGAGAAACGATACCACCCCACACTGGAGATGGACAGGATATACCCCATCGCTCAAACACACACAGCCACAGGTAAAACACAAACACCAGCACATGAAGACTTCTGAGATTTCACTGCTGTCAAGTGCAATTTCCTTTTAGGTAAATACGAAGCCTGCAGTGACTCGGCTCATTCTGTCCTCAGGTAGAGTGAGTTTCACCGAGCCAAACATACAGAATGTCCCCAAAGACTTCGAGATCCACATGCCCACCATGGTGGGTGAGAGCCCACCTTCACAAGATGGCTGTTACAGGACGACCAAAGCAGGGTATGGTTAAACTTGTTTTGTTTTAAATGAGGAAAGTTTTAATTATAAAGCTTTTTTTATTTTTTATTTAGCATTTTCCATATTACAAAGAAACAAACAAGAAAGAGAAAGAAACGCGCACAGGAGGTCATGAGATGCAATGACAGTCAATAAAAAAGAAAATTTTAATAAGACACGACTGTATATGTAAATCACTAAATAAATTCAATTTCAGAGTTTCTTTAGAAATTAAGTTGGCAGCTGTTACTGTAGGACGGACTGCAGATTTTTGATTTATTTTACAGTACATGTAACTGTCTTAAAAATATGTCTTAAAATATGTAGTTTGTTTTATTTGCCTCCCGTTAAATGTGGCATATCACTTAATAATAAGCTGTAAAGTATTTTTCAGTGCAAAAAGTCAATAAATTGAATGAAAGGTTAATATGCACGGTGCTCATCCCTTTTACTTTGCTGAGTGTTCTGTTCATATTCATAGGTCTGTCTATGAAGTAGAAGTAGTAAAAGTAGAAATAGGCCAACAACAGAAACACTGATAGTATTAGACCCCTAAAATATTGCAAAACGTCCGTATTTACGCTGGAGCGATGTGGGTGAGGGGTTTTTCCAAAACTGCCCGCTTTAAAAGTTAAATAGCTAGGAGTGATGTAGCAGAGTGGACTTGCTATAATGATTTTTGTACACTGTTGTTACAGAAAGAGGAGATGCTCTGTGGTATCTTCAGTTGCAGCTGGAACTTCAGAACAAGGCCCTGCCTTCTCTGTTAGCATGAGACATGCTTTCATTCCTTTTTCAGGTTATTCTAATAATTTACTACTACTACTAATAATAATAATAATAATAATAGCACATCCATGTATGTTTCATATACATGAGTGGTCGCCTATCCTTCCTGTAGCTTTGCCTCAGGCACTCCTATAAGCTTTGTACCGTTCTGTAGGTGGAATGATATTAGCAGCTGATTACTCCCAGCTGGAGTTGAGAGTGCTGGCTCATCTCTCAAAGGATCAGCGTCTCCTGCAGGTCAGTAAAATTTAAATATGGTTAATGGAAAGAAGACAATATGTAAACCCATAATCAAATTCATATTGTGAACTTTGCACGTTCACCAGGTGCTGAATGGTGGAGCGGATGTGTTTCGCTGCATCGCAGCTGAGTGGAAGAGTGTCGAGCCAGAGTTGGTGAATGACAGCCTCAGACAACAGGCAAAACAGGTACAACTAGGCTGGAAAGAGTAGACAGCAAAGACATGCACACGTGCAAGATCACCAGGGAGAACTGCGTCTGTGTTTGCAGATTTGCTATGGCATCATCTACGGGATGGGAGCGAAGTCTTTGGGGGAGCAAATGGGAGTGGATGAGAATGATGCAGCATGCTACATTGAGAGTTTCAAAGCCAGATACAAAGGTATCAACCGGGGCTTCCCCACTACACACATCTCAATATTGGTAATGTTGCTAATATTAGCCATATATTTCCGGTTGTTGCCACGGTGTCTCTTATACCCATGCAGACTGCTGCACACACACATAACGTGGCTGTTCCCTTGTGACTTTTTCTTTGTCCACTTTGAGTCCATCTGAAAGATGTCATATTGTCTGCACTGTTATGCGTGACACTATACTAAACACTACAAATACTGCATATGGGACAATCCCGTTCACAGGATGTACTGCAGTATATAGGTTGGAACATTGAGGGTTTTATAGCTACAATGAGATAACAGGGGAAAAAAACAATACATTAAATGAAAATTGTGTCATTTTACTTGAAATAAGAGACACAACAAGATCTTGAATGTTTGATTTTTTTTTTTAAATTAGTTTTTTGGTAGTATGCGAAATGTTTTTTCTAATTTTATCAGTGTCGTGAAGATTAGACTTATGTAAGTGTAAACTTCTTAATATCTTTCAGTTATTTTCAGTACTAAAATAAGCCGAGGAGCATAATAAGACCAAGAGCTGGATTGATAATCCAGTATACTATGGTTAATTGTGAAAGGGGCTTGAACCACTGACAGGTTCCCTTTAAACCCTTAATTTAAAAATACAAAGTGTTAGAACAACTTTAAAAAGTATGTCTATCAGAAGAAATTAAAGAAAGTAACAACATAAACCAGTTTAAAATATAAAAAACATATTTTTAACATATATAAGAATGAAGAAAACCGGGTTAATCCAGGGCAGTAATGTTGTTCGTAGTAGTGTTTTCATTTGTTTATCTTATAATTTGTGAATCTGCAAACATTCCCACATCAGTCCTTATTTAGATGAAAGTAGCTATACTTGTTTGTTTTGGTTATTTTGTGTGTTTGTTTTACTTTTACTTTATATGTTGTTTGTTTAATTTAAGGCTAAAAGAAAATTAAATCAATGAGAGGTAAAATTTGAGGGGGTAGGGACTAATAAGTGTATACTTCTGCTTACTCCTTTTCAAACAAAAGAATGGAATTTTATTTTGTAATGATTGTGAATGCACATGTTTGAAATAAAAATGAACTGAAACATTCTCATTTTAAAACATTTTCTTTGTGCCCTTTCAGGGATCAATGCTTTTCTTAAACAGACTGTGAGGAACTGTATAAAGGACGGCTATGTCCAGACGCTGATGGGTCGCAGAAGATATCTACCTGGAATAACCAGCAACAATGCACACATCAAAGCTCACGTGAGTTCTTTGTCAGAATTTAGATGTGAAGCATGTCATATAAAACTCATGCAGTGCTTCTTCCACTTTCTTCACCTTTATTTTAAAAAAAAAATATATTTTTAGGCAGAGCGTCAGGCAGTGAACACAACTGTACAGGGCTCCGCAGCTGATATTGTTAAACTTGCCACTGTCAACATCCAGAAACGGCTTCAGAATGTGTATCCTGCCGCTCCTCTGTCTCACCAGCACACAAATTCAGGTGACCTGAACATAAATGATCAATTTTTGCATGAATGCCACATGCAAGGAGCGATAACCTCTGCATCATGTTTAAGTCTGTAAATTAGTCATGTCTGTAATCTCGTCAGCCCGTAATCGTCGCAGAGCTGGAAGATCTCAACTCAAAGGAGCTTACTTCATTCTACAGCTGCATGATGAACTCATCTACGAAGCCACAGAAGAAGACCTCATACAGGTACACACAGGAATTACTGTTTGCGTTGCACACCGCCGTATAAAGTGTCTCTCATGCAAACCTCTGCTTCTGTCAGGTTGCACAGATAGTCAAGAGAGAGATGGAGTCAGCAGTGAAACTTTATGTGAAGCTGAAGGCCAAAGTCAAAGTGGGACCCAGCTGGGGGAACCTGCAGGACCTCGATATTTAAACCAGACACAATGCACTTTTTCCTCACTGATATTAACATGTAAATAATGTTTTTAATAATCACTACAGTGGCAATGATGAAATGTAACAGTGCAAGTATGTTCCACTATGAGATCTGAATGAACTGTTGAATGTATTTATAATTTAATTTCCCATGGTACTGTATCAGAATATATTTTTAGTTTAAAAAACAAAAACCTCAGTTACATGTAATATTTTCTCTCTTTAAATATATCTGACGTAATAAATTTAAATGGTGTCTGCATTTGTTGTCAAGTTTAACTTAGAAGAACGAGTCAGCAGTTTCAATTTTGAAGACATCCTGTAATCTCACATTTTATTGGACCACTGGTTGAGCTTGTCTCACACAAGAACATACAACAGTATCTCATTAACACTGCTTTGTTTTAAAATGAGGAATTCACTGCACAAGAAGTGTTGTCAGTATGGGTAGATCTGGTCTGCTGGAGAAAGGAAATTTCACCTCCTCTGGTTGAGCAGAGAATGCATTTGGTTGTGGCGTTCAGCCAGAAGGTCCAAGACAGATGACAAGATGTTACTTAATCTTCAAGACAAAGTTCAATTTTACTGATTCCATTCAAAACTACACTGACATTATTGCCAATGTAAGCACTACAGACTGATTGAAAGCCTCCTTTTTAAACTGGAACTTAATGAAAGGGAGAATTATAAACCCGGAAAAAGACTTTCTGGATGACTACAGTTCACTATTGATTATTTAACCAGTGCACCATTACTCAGAGCTCATCAATACAGGCTCAGTCTAACCAAAAA
>VURO01020751.1:56820-78820 GCA_015108175.1 Pelvicachromis taeniatus
TGTGAGGAGAGAGGGGGGGGGGGGGGGGGTAGTACCTGAGTGATACTTTGAATGAAAACCTCCTTGGGCTCCTCTCCTGTGGGATCGGACACCTCAAACTCTTCTCCAAAATCACAAAACACTCGCGCACAGATACCGTAGATGTCACAGCTGATGAACTGAAGCAATACCCAGACAACAGGTTTGGATAATATTTACCCATCAGTGAGCTCTCACAGTGCAATTGTAATCCATAAGCACAACAAGGAGAGCAGACTTACTCTGATGGGGGGCTGTTGTGAGTGGCAGAACTCATTTACTCTCTTCTGTAGGTTCAATCTGGCCTCAGTCAAAATCACACACTAAGGCAGGAAGCAGAGCAGACACTAAACATTACCTGGAGTCCATAGCACACTATGCAGTAGAGAAGAAAAGTGGTTACATACAAGCATTTGATTTTAAATTGAATGCCAATTGGTGGCCAAATACATGATCGCCACAAAAATGTCATGAACCCATCACGACTTGCTGTGCGGCTGTAAAATATTGACCTTTAGGTTCAACATTCCTTCAGACAAGGGGAGAAACAGAACTAGAACATCTGTAAGAGGCAGCTGTGAAGTGAATCACACTGCTGGGGTAGCTTCATGAGTTTTTATTGACCGTCAGAAATGTTACTCTATGATGAAATTTTTCTAATGGAAACTCTTATTAAGCCACATTGGTCTTCAGGGAACGGGCGGGTGTCGTCATACTTCCCCTCATATTTTAATCACTAGGGGGTTGCTGAGGGCGTGGGAGCAAAAAAATGTCTATCCCATTAACCATGGGTTGGCTTACAACTCGGAGTCTGAAAGGTTATGACTTACCTGGTACCTTCTAAGAAAACTGAGATCAGTGTTGTCGTCAAGAGCAGAGGAAGACATGTCAACGTGGACATAAGGGTTCAACTCTGCAACCCGAGGGCACACTGCCTCCACCCTGTGGGAGAAACACAACAAAATGAGAGAGCATCTGAGTAAGGATGCACCAGTCTTAATGTTTATACCACATATCACTCTAATGCCTACTCAGAGTGTATCAGGTACACACTAGTCAATCACAATAGTTCAGTTTAACTGAATATAAAAGTGTTATTCTGTACTTAGCACATTAGTACAACATGAAGCTAACGAGAAAGGATCATCACTTTGGTGGCTTTTCACCGTTACCATGTCAACAAGCCGTTTGTTGCAGCAGTTTGTGACTCAATTAGGATTTAACAGAAACCAAACAGTGGTTAGGTGAGGTGATGACAACAGCAGACAATGGTGCTGTCCCTGTCAGTGTCACTATTTCTGTATTGTTGTGTAAACAATAACACTGCACTTGCGGTAACCAAACAACTTGATCAGTGAAGTCCCCAATTTACTTGTGCAAGTGAGGAGGGTACAGTTAAACAGACATACACAGTAACAAAGGGCAGCAGCAATAGCTTAACTGTAACAACTTAATTTAATTGCAGACCAAGATGAAATGAAACATGTTCAAATTAATTAGGTTTTGGTCTTGTTACTTCATTTTAATAATAACTGTTTCGCATAAAAAGAATGGTTTGCAATGTATTTATTTAGCACTGTTATCAGCCTGCTCCTTTAAGGTATGGACTGAATAAGCTACACTGGTGCAAGCCTATTTAAGAGCGTAAGTAGTGTCCTGCCCCGTGGTGTTCATTACCTCCTCCTCTGGCTCAAAACATCCTCTTTGCGGATAAAGAAGTTGGAGCCAAGATCCCAGGTCTCACACTGTTTTGTGTCATGAAGAGTGACTGCCTGTGCACACCGAACAAACATACTGTATAGATTCGAACAATTATGATTACAAGACCTTTGGACTTGCAAGATGCTGGGAATGACACATTGTTGCAATATTAAGAGAGCACACCTACCTTTACACCAGCCAGGACAATATTTTTTGCTGTGAAACCAAAAACCAAAAGGTTTAGAGTCATGTTAGAGTTGCTTGCGTGGCTCATACAAACACCATGCCATCAAATATTGCCTACCTATCTCTACTCCCAGTCCTCCCATTCCACTGAGAAAGACTGAGGACTGGGCCATCTGGTGCATGGCAATGTCTCCAAGCACATATCGCTGGCGGCTAAAGACAGAAAGACAGATGAAGAGTCACTGTGAAGGAATGTGCTAGAAGGATGGATCGAAACACCACGTACAATAACTGCGCTGGCTGAAATATAAACCATTAAAAAGGCTAATTATAAGTGATGGTGAGGCTTGCCTGTAAAGAGAGTCGTCAATCTCCATCAAGTCTGTAGCCATGATGGGAGGGGAAGGGGGGAGAGCAAGTGCCTTACAGATAGAGATGCTTCCTGTTAAAAAATATAAATAGAATGATTAACCTTGTCTGACTGAGCGATATAGAATTAAAACCAACGCCCTGCTGTTAATGAGCCGCACAGCTAACTAACTGTTGGTGGCAGTTAGCTATCAGCAACGTGGTTGACCCCACCGAGCTGACCTGAACTGAACTGAATTAACCAAGCAGCTTCAAAAAAGTCTGACATTAAAGGGGTTAATACATGTGCCTTAGTAAAGCTAAATGACTTAAGAAGTTGCTGAAGCTCAACGCTAGCGGCTACAGCTAGCTACTGCTGCTGCTGCCCGGTGCCGGTTGCGGACGCACTTCTCATGAACTCATTAAAAGTGGTGATACAAACACGAGGCTACAAATAACTCCAGAGAGTAGACACATGTTTTAGGAATAATTGTTTCTCTTAAGCAATATGTAAACTCTGCTGTGAATGTGGTTAAAAATAGTCAGAATATCACACGCAGGTACCTGTCAGTAAGCCCAGCAAGCTGCAGCGAATGAATGGCTGTGACTGCTTAAAAAACTTGGAGTGTTTCCGGGTTAACGTACTCACGTGGCCAATGTCAACCAATCATTTCACAGTAACTTACAGGACTATAATTGTGAATAAATGTGACTCATTTTTGTGTTGTTGATAAAATAACACAAATTTAAATTGATTTACTAGATTTCGGGTGACATTTTTCTAAAGAATAAAATTTCACCATTTTGTTTTCAAAGTCCTAAGTAGAGGGCTGTGCAAAAGTCTTGAGTCACCGCCCATTTCTTTATATTTTGCCTCAAGGAATTATTATATTTTTGCTTATAAATAAAAAAGTGTTTTTTTTGTTGTTTTTTTTTTAACCCAACACTGATCTATGACTCATTCAATTGTTAAAAAAGGCACAAAGCTCAAGAAAGGATCTAAACATAACAGACAACTTAAAAAAAAGAAAAAACGTTTTAAATGGAATCTTTAGACACTTTGTTACAAGCAGAACTCCCCCTTCTCCCCCACAAAAACACATAATCTTTAGTTGAATATACATATACAGAATATACAGAGAGGTACAAGAGTGAGTGTCTGAGTGTTTACACTCAACTGTAAAACACAGTGGAGGCTCTGTCATGGTTTGGATCTGCATTTCAGCCGGAGGTGTTGGGGGTTTTGTCAAAACAAATGGAATCATGAGCAACTACCACCAGAAAAGCTTGTGATTGGCCGTGCTGAAGAATAAACAACACACCGATCTATCAGTAATACTAAATACTGACTTCTGAGATCATTAGAATCGTACAAACTCTGTCATTCTTTTCTATGTGTGTTTGCACCCATTTTCCTACAAAAATATAATGCGATAAAGCGTGTCTTAAAACTTTTGCACCGTACAGCTGTATATTGTATATATATCTGGTGACAACAATGCATTCTATTCATAGAAGAAAAGAAAAATAACACAATAATGATCCACCTAACTGAAAGCAGGACAGAAACAACAGAAACATGTCAGAAAAGATAGCCTTATCTTAAATCAACCTTGTAGATGATGAGTCTGCTTTACAATAACAGTGTGCTTTATCGCTTTGGATTTGAGGTGTGACAATATCTCCTCCAGCCATTTTACGGGTTAGGGGTATTTTATTTTTCAGTTGAGGAAAAAGTAAGCAATCAACCAAACAGCTACTCTTCTATTTTCATGACAACACAGGCCGGCTCGGGTTGGAAAAAGAGAGATATCAAAGCTGGTCGCAGCCAGTGAAATCAGAAGATAAAAATCAATGTTCAGGTCCCCCCGGCGTTTAAAGAAACAAAGTTCACCATGTTTCGCTAAGTGAAACATTTACACAACAACTCATTCCAGTTCTGGAAGGAAAACACAAGTCTGGTACTGTCTTTATTATACTTATAGTTAGGCATTTTGAATATAAAGAGCCTCGAGTTCGATAATCAGAGATCAAATTGACCTGATTTTTGCTTCTCTACGGTGGATAAAACTAGGGATAAGTATCTCTACCCTTCAGACCTTCAGACTTTTCCCCTTTTAAACCTTCAGACTCCCACCCTTTTATCATATTGGTTAGTTCACAAAGGAACCACCCCCTTGAACTACAGCCAGAATCACACACAAATCCCACAACAGTTTCAAGAGTTTACTCATCCTACACCGTGGACACTCTGCCCACGCACTTACGCTGCAATGTGGTGCAGTCGCATGGCACTCCGTCGGCTCCAGAAGATCGCCGTTACTCCTTTGAACATCAGAGGGGCTCTAACAAGCAACATCCAGAGGGAGATGTCAACCCTGCCACGCGTCTACGTCACACGACAGATCCCACCTGAGGGCCTGAAGATCCTCCGGGAATCTGGACAGTGAGGTTCTTTTTAGTATCCAGTTATGTCACTTAAAATAACAAATTTGAGCATTTTAATGTAACTACGGGATGTGTGCCACAGCTGATTTGACGGTGATCACTTTAAGCAGTTTGAATATCTGGTCTGAGAGGTTCATCATTTACTTTGAGCAAACATGACTGCTAATGTTTGCCCTAAGGTCTCGTCAAATAAAGCACATAGTCTAAAGGGTATTCCCCCAGAAACAGAGCTGCACAAATGTTTCACTGCACCTTAAAATCCCAGGATTTCTATCAAAAGCACTGTGCTGTAGTTTGAGATTATGTATCTCTAAGAAGAGCCATTATCTGTATAAAAATGTGAAGCCTGTGCTCATGTGTGTGGAGTTTGTTTCATCTTTGACCAGTAAATTTCCTTTAGGTGGTGATAGAGGAAAACTGGATTTGATAGAAATCTTCAGTCATCTGATTTCTGTTTCCCTAGGGTGCAATTTGAGCTGTGGGACTCAGACGACATACCCGTGCCCAGGAAGGAGCTCCTTCAGAAGGTCAAAGGTGTAGATGGTCTGCTTTGCACGCTGACTGAAAAAATTGATGCAGAACTGTTGGACGCTGCAGGTCTGCTTATTGCCTTTGACAAATAACCTAAATGCAACAAACTGCCTTGTATGTCTTTATTTGTGTGACGTATTCCTCCAGGTCCAAACCTGAAGGTCCTCAGTACGATGTCAGTGGGATTCGATCATCTCTCTTTGGATGACCTGAAGAAACGGTGAGTTCCCTCTTTCTGTTTTCATTGTAAAGCCTTTCATGGCTTTACTGAGAATGATTTTCCCTGCAAAAAAGGTTCTTAACATGCAAGTGAAATATTCATGTAACGTTGTATGCAATGTTTATGTTTTCCTAAAGAGGAATCCGTATAGGTTACACCCCTGAAGTCCTGACAGATGCTGTTGCTGAGCTGACGGTAGCTCTGCTGCTTGCCACCTCCAGGAGGCTCATAGAGGCCACACATGAGGCCAAGACGTACTGTCATATACAAAATACGATCACACATATGTGGAAAATTTACTGAAACTTACACTCTCAAATGCAAATTGCGCAAAATACATTTTTCCCTCTCTTTCTCTCACTGATGCCAGTGGCGGCTGGGGCACGTGGAGAACGCTGTGGCTATGCGGTTATGAGCTGGCCAACAGCACTGTGGGTATTCTCGGACTAGGCAGGATCGGTAAGCAGCACGTCACTAACACGAACTTTACATCAGCGTATCCTCAAATCGCCATTTCTGTCAGTTATGAGCTTTTTACAGTGTGTGCCTGTACTCCAAGGCGTGGCCATTGCTGAGCGTCTGGCACCTTTCAAAGTAAAGAAGTTTATCTACACAGATGTGGCCCCCAGACCTGAGTTGGCGAGTGTCATCAATGCAGAATATGGTAAGGAAGACCCAGCAAGGATGTTACTCTATGATATGTGCACGAAAGATTCCCTGTCAACAGGGCAGATGAGGGGCAGGTTTAAGGGGCTAGTCAAAAGATAAGGCTTTTTAAAACCTTTTGACTTCTCCAAAGTCTTTCTTGAAGTCCTAAGAACCACGCACAACATTCATGCGATATTAAAAGTGATATTAGTGCATCTAGTTAGTTTTCATCTGATTCCTACCAGCTAAAAAGCTATAAAAAAAAACAAAGGGGACCTTGTTTTAGTTTTCAGTTTATTTTTAATAACCTTGCACTTTATCTTGTTCTAGTCTCTTTTGACGAGCTGGCAAAGCAGTCAGATTTCCTGGCCGTGTGCTGTGCTTTAACACCTGAGACAAAGGAGATCTGCAATAAGAACCTCTTCTCCAAGATGAAAAAGACTTCCATCTTTATCAACACGAGCAGGTACCCCTACCTGATACATGCATGACCCAAGACCCCAAGAGTGGTCTGTGAGTGTTGTGCTCATTAATTACTGATTAATCTGCAGTTTAACAGGTTTTTTTCCATTACCAATCACCATTTAATAAACAAAATGCAAATGTGTTTGCTCAAATCCAAATATTCATATTTGAGATATTAGAATTGCTCGCAGTTTCACAAAATGACCTCCACAGTTGATTAGTTGACTAATAGAAAATTAGAATGACTAATCATTTAACTTCTCAGTGACTTGCATCTGGAGAAATGGATATATACATTAGGCAATCAGCAGCAAGGATTCTGCCCTTGTGTCTATAATTGGGATTTTGCTGTTGTGCAGAGGCGGGGTGGTGAACCAGGAAGACCTGTATGAAGCTCTGTCCACAGGGCAGATCGCAGGGGCTGGATTGGATGTCACTGTTCCCGAGCCGCTGCCAACCAACCACCCACTGTTTACACTCAAAAACTGTGGTGAGCATTCTGCTACTTTGAACTGATTTTTAAACCACACTTGGTCCTCTCTGACGATCATTTGGTTTTAATATTTTCTCTTCCTGCAGTGATTCTACCCCATATTGCGAGTGCCTCCTATACTACCCGTGATGCCATGTCTTCCCTGGCAGCAAACAACCTCCTCCTGGGCCTGCAAGGGCAGCCGATGATCAAAGAGCTCAAGCTTTAAGAAGAAACAGCATCCATTCTGAAAAGTGATCAAATAGTGCATGATTAGTTATACTTACTGTTCAAAATATGTTTTGCTGACTGAACTAAATCCATGTAGTGTTGCAATGGTCTCATTTTTATTTAGTCTTCACTTTCACACTTTTTAGTTTCAGGTTGTAGAATGTTGTGAAAAAGTTTTTGCTTCCTTCCTGATTTCTGATTTTCAATTAAAAAATTATACAAAGATGACCAGAGTAAATATAAAACACAGTTTTTAAATGAAGATTTCATTTAGTAGGGGAAAAAAAAACATAGCTGGCCCTGGGTGAAACATGATTGATCCCATAAACCTAGGAACTGGTTTGCCCCCCTTTGCAGAAAGAACTGCAAAAAGATTTTTACTCATCGCTGTGGAAGATTTTTGGCTCATTCCTTTTTGCAGAATTGTTTTATTTCAGCCACACTGGAGGGTTGGCGCATAAATGATCTGTTTCAGGCTGGTTTCAGATGTTGTACTGTTGCATAACCCAAGTATTGGGACAAGACAATGGCCGGACATCCTCCTTCAGGATTTTCTGGTAACAAGCAGAATTTATGGTTCCGTCAGTTACGGCAAGCCATCCAGGTCCTAAAGCAGGAAAGCAGCCCAAGACCATCACACTATCATCACCACATTTCACTGTTAGTATGATGTTCTTTTTAGGAAATGCTGTTAGCGTTATGCCAGATTAACGATCCAAAAATTGTCTCTCAGTCCACAGAATAATTTGGTTTCTTGTGTTCTTTTTGTCTTCGAACTCTCGCATGAATGTCATTTTTGCCCAGTTTCTTTATTATTGTTGAATAATGAACTTTGACCTTAACTGAAGCAAATGAAGCCTCCAGTTCTTTGGATCTTTTTCTGTGTTCTTCTATGACCTCCTGGATGAGTCGTTGATGGGCTCTTGGGAGTACTTTTGGTAGGCCGGACACATTTGGAAAGGTCTCTCCATTTGTGGATAATGGCTCTCATCGTGTTTCACTGGAGTCCCAAAGCCTAAGTAATGGCTCTATAACCCTTTCCACCCTTATAGGTGTCAGTGACATTGCTTCTCAGCTGCTCATGGCATGTTGCATTGCTTTTTGAGATCTTTTAGCCTGCTTCGCTTTGTCAGACAGCTTCTATGGTAGTAATTTCTTGATTCATTAGGTCTTGCAGTAATCAGGCCTGAGTGTGGATAATGAAATTAAACTCAGCTTTAAAAAAAATGTGGTTAATCACAGTTATTTCTTAACTTAACAAACAAAACAATTTTGTATTTACTCAGGTTATTTTGTCTAATGTTAGAATTAGTTTGATGATCTATCACGTGTGACAAATATTTAAAAAAAAAAATCAGGAAGGAGGCGAATGCTTTTTCACAGCTAGGAAGGCTGCACACAAACTGAATTTCATAGCATTTTTATTCAGCCTATACAACAAGTGAACATAGTATACAATCTTCAAAGTCTTCAACAATAAAGAGACAAACATTTAGCCACCTCATGGTTACACTACGGACGTTATACAGAAAAAAAACAAAACACATGAAAAACCCTCCAAACCTTTCAATTTTGGCATATCAACAAAAGCCCGGCTTTACAAGCGGGCATAAGGCAGTGACTTTAATAATCAATTCTGACTTTTATACACATTTCTTTCCAAAAAAATCAAACTTTTTCATACAGGGAGTAGTTCAGTCAGTGCAGTTTTAATAATTTATTTTTAATACAACAGCTCTAAAAGACAGCACCAAACCTGCTTCTATGTGTGACATGTAAGCAGTCAAGCCTTTGCCTGATCCCATATCTACCTTTGTATTTTTCCAGTCCGCTACAGCCACCTCCCTTCATGATGAGAGAAGAAGCTGAATGCGAGTGAGAGTCAGAGCAATAGACTAAATTTGAGTCATATTAAAGAATAAACCGTCACTGGTCATTTTAAATGACTTTAATAGAGTTCTGAATTAAATTTACAGGGAAAATAACTTTTGTCCTTTTTAAAAAGTGTAATTTTGTAAAGCGCTAACAGTGTGATGACTCTACAGTACAATAAGGTGCCAACTAGGATTGAAAGCAATGATCCTGTCTCTCTGACAGCTCAAGTGTCACATCAATAAAATATACAAAAAGCAAACATGTTAATTAATGTGTTATTTTTTTCCATTCCAGTTCACTAAAACAGAACTCTACAACACAGCATGAACACTGTTTCAAAAAAACATACTGCCATCCAGTGAGGCCTTTCTGTTTGCCAACCTGCAGGATGTCTGCTAGCAGAAAACCTTCATGTGATATTATTTTTGTAAATCCTGTCTATACTTGTTTTTTAAGCTTACACAAATCCTCAGTTGTAACATAGTTGCCTTGTAACTCACAGAATTCCCCAACATTTATCAAGTTACATTAAAATACAGTTACATAAAACAAAATTTCATTAAAAAACAAAAACATTAAGATCTTTTTTCTTTTTTTTTACTTTCCCCATGTGAAATATTCCTTTAGTGATGTTACATTTTTCTAGACTAGTTTAACTTTTCATTTTCATTTCCAGCACAAAAAAGTAACAAAGGAAGAAAATCTTAAGAGCTGGGTGAGCCGGACAGTTGGCTTACAATGAACAGGCAGGAGATGTCTCAGTAGGTAGAGCGCTCGCCCTATGATCGCAAGGTCCGAGGTTCAAATCCACCGAACAGCTACACTGAGGTACTCCTGAGCAAGGTATCGTTTCTACGTACTGCTCCCCAGGTGCTGGATTGGCGGCTGCCCACTGCTTCACTGAGTGAATGGGTTAAATGCAGAGGACTGATTTCCTATGGGATTAATAAAGCGTACAAAAAAAGATGTCGTCACATTGTTCAACATTCTAGTAAACAGTATTAGCTGTGTAAAAAAAAACAAAAAAACAGACTGATTTGTCTCAGTGTTTTTGCATCAGAAGCAACATTATATGTATAAAGACACACGTATAAAGCACTTATTTCAAGTACAGTAGCAAACATACACACAATGTTTACATATTCAGGAGTTGTTTTGTCTCCTCTCCAAGAGACTTACCAGAAATGTGCAATATTTACATGTCTAAATATTTTTTCCCCAACACATGCTGAGCTCATCACTAAAACTTGGCCGTCCTTTCAATAAACACACAACACCGAGCAGCTGCGGCTTCTTATCAGTGTCCGATAAGGATGAAAGTCACATAGTGCCATATCTTTTACAATCACAAGAA
Source organism: Pelvicachromis taeniatus (assembly GCA_015108175.1). Lineage (NCBI taxonomy): Eukaryota > Metazoa > Chordata > Actinopteri > Cichliformes > Cichlidae > Pelvicachromis > Pelvicachromis taeniatus. Next base: position 67,318 of record VURO01020751.1, read on the forward strand.
ACTGTTTTATGAATTTAGACAGAAAAATATGTTTTTGTTTTATTTTACCTTTCTCCTGATTGCCATAATTATTTTACTTCAGTAAACAATGAAACTTCACTCTAAGGTAAACAGTTGTGGTGGGAGGGTAATCAGGGTAATTCATCATTCTCCCCCTACAGGTGTAAATGTTTTAAAGTGAGACTGTTACTCTCGAGACATGACACGTGAAGGCCTCCGTGAGTACGTCCTGAATTATTTGGCCTCTTACCAAAAATATTTTCAACATTAAAATGAGCTCAGCAACAACGCCAGCGACGGACTGAAAGTCAACCACAGACGACGATCACGTCACTTTAATTTGACTTGAATTGGTCCGCTGTTTGATTCCTGATGATGAGTGTTAATGAACAAAGTACTGATGACATTTTCCCACATGACAGAATAAAAACACTTACAACACTACACACTCTGTCGTCTTCTCTGCGGGTCAAACTGTGAAAATGCTACAGATTTCAGCATTACCCTGGTCTCTCCCACACACTGGATTATCTCTGCCTGGTTTTTTCCTTGCATCAAATAAACCATTAGATTGAAGCGCTTACACGCATAATAGCGGCCAAAGTGGATAAATGTGACTGGATGTGACTGGCCATGCACAGAACAAGGCACAGTCAATATGATCAGTTACAACATGCCTTTGCAATTATGCACTGAATATGAATTTAAATACAATATTTTACATGACGTCAGTCTTTAGTGCTGATGTTGCACAGCTGCCTCTGAGTGTTGCGATGACTGAATCGAATTTACTTCCAAGTGTACCACTAACAAAGAATCGGCACTAAAGGATCACCTCAAATGGTGAAGACGTTCATCTTGCGGTTTCATAATGGGAGATCACAAGCCAAAGGGTGATGTCACAGCAGCTACGTCCATCTTTTATGCTGTGTTATGCTTGCAAAATTGTTAAAGGGTGTTTTGTCCTTTTTAAATTTTCACTTATTGTTATCAATGCCAAATGGTAAACAGACACCATTGGCTGATATATCGGCCTGCAGACAAATTGGTCAGGCTCTAATACAGTAAAGTTTGAAGGGCACACTTTGCAATTAATTAACAGCAAATAAATGTGCTAGTTTTGCATGTCCTACACCCCTATAATCTTTCTGTGGGGTTCATTTTTTAACAGTAACTTTTACAAACTGGTCCTGGAGAAGATAATTTATAGTTATATTCATCCCCGTCTTTGGTCTGTGATCAGGATCAGTTACTTTAGACAGAGCTCCAGAAACATTTTATAACAGCTTTGTGACTTTAAAGGCAGCTCCACTGATTCCTAGTGTTTTAATCTCCACACTCTGCTCCTACAGCAATGCATTGGACATGTTACTGTTCTGCCAGCGCAGACAGGTGGTCTTGGAATGCTTGTATAGGTGTGAAGACTGGCTGAAGCGTTTTCCACACTTCAGACATGCGTAGGGTTTCTCTCCCGTGTGGACACGGATGTGTTTCTTGCAGTCAGTCAGGGTGAGGAATGTTTTGCAGCAGATTTTGCAGGCGTATTTTCGTGCACCTTCAACCACTAGGACATTGTGCTCTGAAAGAGCCTTTTTGCACTTGGACAGAACGTCAGCTGAGGCCCGCGTGAGCTGAGGAGGGAGGGAGGTGGGCCTGTTGCCAGTCATCTCGTACCCTCCGTTCTCATTCAGGAGCAGAGGACCCGCTAGACTTGAGGAAGAGGAGGCAGCATCCTGAAGAATCCCCCCTACTGCCTCTTCTCCTCCCATGCCAGAGGTCATTTTTGGAGCAATGCGTCTGTAGCCTGGATAACTCAGACCTGTGGCGCTGGCTCCTCCTGTCTCTCTTGAGGGCCGTCCCAGTGAATGAAGGCCCAAACTTGAGCGCTGGAATTCCATATCAAAAGGATCCACTGCTCCACGTCCTCCTCTTGAATTTCCCCCATTTCCCCTGGGGTTTCCTAAACCATCATGCAGGGGGCGGAGGAACAGAGAATCAGCTTGCATATTATCTCCAAAACTGCTTCTACTCTCACCACTGAGTGGGCCTGATTGCAAAAGAGAGGAAGAAGCAGAGCGAGAAGTGCCAGCAGCTTCCTGCCTGAGCAGAAAGTGATGTGCTACTGCATCCCCAGTTGTTGTGTTTGGAAGGTCGTCCTCTCCGGCAACCATCCCTGAGCTGCCGGTCGCAAAATCCTTTTGGCTGAGGAAGCTGGAAATGCTGAAACCAGGTTTGCCGCTCAGTCCATTATTACACCCAAAACCACCTCCGTTCCCGCCTGCTCCTCCTATGCTACTCTTGAGGATGAGCTGGGAGCTGGGCTGGAGAAGAGAGTCTGAGCTGGGCTGGGGTTCAGAGGTGAAGCTGCGGTCGCTGCTCTCTGGGCTCAGCTCCACCTTCTCCTCGTCCTCCTGGCACCCAGGCTCGGGGGGATCGCTCCCTTCAGCCTGCGATGTGACGTCGCTGATTTCATCAGCCGGCTCAGGAGAACTTAACGGCTCACGTTTAACAACCACCTAAGAAAAGCAAAAAAAAAAAGGAAACCAATGTTTCATCTAATATTCACAACAATGCCTAAATTCTCATAGTTGGACAGAATTTTATTGTGGAGAAGCCACACAGAAACCTCAGAGCCAGCTCCCGAATGGATAACATCAAATGCTCTAAAATGATCTCTTGAATAAGACTCCTTTGCTTTACATCAAACATCAAACCATTTCCCTATTCTTCTGTCACAGTGTGATGCAGCTTTGTTGACATGTGTTGTCTTAGCACCTGTAAGGTCCAGGGTGGAATATTTGCCATGGCAATAAAATCATCTATATCATTTGCAAAATGAATCAAATGTCCAAAGTTAATCATAAATTATTAGTTTTGTTAACTCTAGCTTATAATTGGAAACTTTTCCAAGAAATTACTACTTCGACAATACTGCAGCTACTGCAGAGCGAGGGGAGGGGCTCAAAATTCCCCACTTGGTATCGACTATGGTCTGGAGCTTTGAGTATTTTTCTGGGGATTGTATCGGTTGTTTGAAATTCTAGTACCGTGATAACTCTACAATCATCATTTGATATAGAGGATTGTTATAATCTGTAAAGATTTCACTTGTTTACTCATTTCATACTGTTGAGTAAATAAGTGAATGACCTGTTAAATGACAATTTGGGGTTATTTAAAATTTATACTGGACAGGCATTTCAGGCTAAAGTAGGCACTCTGCAGTATTGTGGTATAGTTTACAGTAATGAAGTGCAGGATTGGTGTTCATAATGACTGTTAGCACTGGTTATGACAGCTGAAAACTCAATCGCCGAGTTGTCCCTCCTCTTATAGTCGTTTGAAGTCTGCTTGAACTCTTCTGCCTGGGGTGTGTATGTAGTTCATGAACTGTAACTTCAATTATCTGCAGACGGGTTCACGAGGCCACAAAAACACTGGCCAGATTTATGTCACTTGGACCCAAGTGGACGAGGAAAATGCAATCAAGGCTTCACAGTAACAGTCATTAGTTTAAATTGAACTTTATGAGGTTCTTTACTATCCTTCACCTGCCAAACTCCACCTTTACACATTACACTGCCTAAAGGTTGGAGAGTGGCCATGACAGCTCATGTAACATCTGCTAATATCTTGTAAATTGCAGCAAGCAAACCCCACAAAGAGCAGTGAACCTCAGAGCCAGCACAGGTCAGCTGTCACAGCCCGTCCGCAAGGAAATCAAATCCTCAGAACAGAAATTATGTGTGACTTATTTTTAAGTGAGTCATTTTCCCCTGTTGCACTGCTACACCCAATCTTATGACTTCCCTGTTCTGTCAAATCCCTTAATCCCTGGTTGCATTAATGACCTTTAAACCAGTGATTCTGTATGAAGTTTGTTTACTTCATACAGACAAGCCTAAAAGAAAGAAAGAGAGTTCTACCTAAGGAAACATTCCTGCCCACTGAAGAGAGAAACCCGTAGCTTTACCTTCTGCTCCGCTTCTTCGTTTTCCTCCTCCTCTGTTCCTGATTTTATTTTCACCCCTGCTCTGTTGTCATGCTGATCCTGGTCATCCATGTCCTCTTCTTTGTTGACTCCTTGAATTCTCCCCAAGTTCTCCCCCTCACAGCGTCCACTGTCTGACTGACTCGGCATCTGAGGGTCATCTTGGGATGCAGCTGCTAACCCAGTGATCGTAGGGTCAAGTTTAGACTCGTCCCCCATCTTGTGGGAATCTGGGGAGAGAAGTGCTCCCTCTTCCCGCTCTGCATTCACCCCTTCTTCTCCTAACAACCCGAGGTTAGGTGCTGAAGGACGTTGTCTCTGTCTGGGTCTCTCCTCTGAAAGCCCCAGCGCTAGAGAGGGCTTCCGCTTGTGGAAGCGTCGGATTGGGAAGGGGGCCCTCTGGTCAACCACCCTACTGCCAACTACATTTCCCACCCTGTCGTCCTCCATCCCACCCAAAGCAGAGCTCACCAAGCTGAGCCCCAGCTGCTGCAGCAAGAAGGAGCGCTGCAGCTTTGAAGTGGCAGCATTTGCTGCAAGGTTAGCATTAGCTGCTAACGTGGGGTTCACTGATAAATCAGCTACTTGCTGATGCTGCTGCCTGTGCCTCTGCTGCTCCTGCTGTGGGTGGTGACTGGCAGCTCTGTCGGACGAAGGGGACATGGGCAGCGTGCGGGTCGTCAGGTAGTGTTTGCAAGCCTTGACCACATTGTTGAGGTGCAGGTGCGAAGCGGCGAGGAGAACATCCATGACATTGCTCTCCCCGAGCATCAGTGTTGACGTGTACATCATGTCCACGAGAGCAGCAAAGGCCTCGGCCGTCACCACCTGCAGAACACACACAGTGGTTTCAATCACCATTAGGATGACTAAAACACTTTCAGTTTTTTGCTTTTGTGACAACGTTTTGGTTCCAACCTCGCTGTCCAGCTGGATCATGTTCATGCTAGCATCTCCCTCTGCGACAGTGAACAGCGCTCTGAAGTGGGTGCTGCAGGCCGCCAGCACGGAGCGGTGGGCTTTAAAGTGTCGGCTGCCCACCACGATCACACAGTCACAAAGCTGACCGTGAACACGCTGATAGTTCAGCTGCTGGAAGATCTGCTCGAAATGGCCTGGGAAATCCATGGCCCTGCAGACAAAAGAGCAGAGGGTAGGTGAGTTATACAGAACCACATTCAGCTAGCAAAGTCCAGGCTATGTCACTGCATCTGACCAATCAGAAGCAACCTGGGGCTTTTCAAACTTCAGTGTTCTTCCACAAATTGGGAAATTCAGTTAATCGCCCCGACCTACTCTTACCCTTATCATCATAATGTCCAAACCAGTAGTGCAATTTAATTGTTGTATTTAATAAGATATAGACTGTATGTAGTTGCGAACTTGACCCCATTCAGTAGCGCACTGATTGCAATTTGCTTGCTTGACAATCCCATTATGCATTAAAAAACAAACAAACAAAAAAAAAACTTAACTTTATCTTACTGGATAAAACAGATGCTGACAGAGTGATAAATCACAATATGTGTTACTGCAACACTCGTCACACTTCGAAATGTAAAAAAAAACGCTTATTCATCGAAGTAAAACAGGAGAGGATGGAGAGAGGTTAGATTTTAAAAAGCTAAGGACTACTCAGTGACATTTAACAGACTGGGAAGTTAAAGCTGAAACATAACATCCTCATTCATTTTAGAGATTTTTGAAGTGATACCAGATCTATAGCTGATGTGTTGCATATGTGAAGTGTATAATAACTTTGTGCTATCCCAAGGTTGCATGAAAATGCTGTGTAGTGCAGGGTAAACCGGTTAATCTGCGATACTGTGGAGAAGATTACAGTGCGGAGCAGCTGTGGCGTTCATGGTCACTGTAACAAGGAAACACGTCAATTTAAAGTTACGCTAATGAGATTTATTCACTAAATTCCACCTTTATAGCGAGTAGGGGCGTCGCAAATAGTAAATCTGCCATGACAGCCAAAAAGAGCAGCAGCTCAGGTCAGCTGATCACAGCCTGAAAACAAAGAAAATCGCAGTGTGCTCACAATAAAAATGACTTCCAAGTGAGGCTGCACTACAAAACTACTCGAATCAAACTTAAACCCACGACTATGCTCAATTTTCTGTTTAGGTGTAGCTACAACAGCACATAAAGCGAGTTGGCATCTGAGTTTGCGCTGAAATAATATTCGTACTCCCATAATATTATTTTATTTTTATATTATTAATGGAGTTAAGTTAGCTTTGCACAAAACAGCTGATAGCAATGTCCTCCAAACACCTAATTTTTACTGTATTTCAGAATCTGAATCTTCAGAATTTTTTTTGGTAAACAAGTACGTGTACTTCTACTTGAGTGATGAAATTGTGCATTTTTGAGCACCTGTGGATGCAGCTCAGGATGTCTGGATGGTGATGGGGGTGAAGTTGGATCAGTTTGTGTATTTGCTGGCTAACAGCCAGGATGCCGTGGTGCTGTCATTTTATTGAGCTTACTGATTACTGTGCACCAAAAGCAGCGTCTTCCACTGCCTTTGCCTTCTTGCTATAAAGTCATACATTGACGAGCAGGTCTAACTTTAATGAACCCCGCCGTCTTTACTCACAGTTAACGTCACAACTGCACTGGCACACAATAGCATGGGATGCGACTGGGCAAAATGGCACAAAAGAAGCAGTCGCTGTAAGTCGGAGCAGAGAGCCAGCAGTACTTTACGTTACCTTGAAAGATCCGGAAAATGCTGTTATCGAGAGGGAGAACAGGGCCCCGATTAGCTAAAGTTAGCTGGCTGCAGCCCAGCAAAAACCCAGTTAGCTAGAGTAAAAGCAGCGGCATGCGGTCACCGAGACTGGCCCACAAAATGTCCCCTCAAGCCGAGCTATAGATCGCTAACATTTCCGCTGCTACCTCCCGCGTCCCCCTGCGGTCGACTTCCTGACGGTTTGACCCCGAAGCGGCTCGTTTGGTTTTGGCCGTGGGAACGAAAAGCTGGCTGCGATTTGCGGTGCTGCGGTGTCCGATGATCCAATGGCTGCCAGACTGAGTACACAGGCACGCCGACAGAATAACAGTTAGAACAATATTAATGCCTCCTATCAATTGGTAAGTGGTAGCGTCATGCTGTGTTTTCTAATATTTCCCCCCGCCGACAGACGGTTTTTCCAACCAGACTCACAGGGCGGCGCTGTACCTCTTTTTCGCGTCCATGACCTCACTCGAGGTGAGAAGCTGCAGCTTTACGCTTTCACCACAAGGGGACTCTACTGCACCTCCACACAGCCAGTTAGCCAAAGATTATAAACACCATCGAGATCATACGCGCTTTGTTTTAATTTTATTTTCGTTTCACTGCTTAAATTGTGTCATTAAATATAAAAGGTAGACATTAAAGCCAGTGTAAAGGAGAATCCTATAATTCAATGAACAAAGACATGGCAGGAGGAACAGTACAGTGAAAATAAAGAAAGGCACCAGTTAAAGTATCCACAGTATCCGCTAAAAGCTTTATTTTGTCCGTTAACTTCGTTCATCCTTTATTCACTTGTTCATTCATTTCGGCATTTTTGAAGCAGCAGCGGCTTGGCGAAGCAAACACGGAAGTACAGAGGAGCGAACTCTCTTGCCCTACCTGAAACCTCGTCGTGACAACAGTCATGGCCGCCCCCTGCTCGTTTGTGTGTTGCGGCGAGGATAGCGGAGCCGATAAAGCTGTCGTCGGTGAGTATTCCTCATTTTTTTTTTTATGTAGAATTTTTTTACGAGGAGAGGATGGTGATGAATCGTGACTCTGGTTGGGTTTTGTAGAGTTTATATTTTTAAAGCATTTAGGTGCACACGTGTGCACTACTGTGTTGTCGTGTCCGAGGCTCTCACGTGTGTTATTGTACAGTCACATCGTTCATTGGGGTATGATCACGTATAATTCCCGGTGTTTACCATCGTGAATGATAAGTTCGTGTTTCTGTCATGTTTCTCAATCCCACAGTCCGCTTTTCCAACGGCAGCGTCCAAAATGCAGACAAGCTGGATTTCAGCATGTTTAAGAACACGGAGGAGAGTAACCCCAGGAAAAAGACCAGGCGGATACTGGTGAGGAAGATGAGGAGCTGTCGTGTGTCTGCACTCTCCGGGCTGTGTTGTTCTACTTTCAGTGTTTTGTAGTTCATGGTGTCTTTTCTTTAGGTTGCAGAGTCAGACAGATTGTCCTATGTGGGGAAGAACTTTGGAGTGGGGTCCATGAAGTGCAATAATCTTTGCAAGTAGGTCTTTGCTGCACATTTTGGCATGTTGTGGTCACCGAGGAGGAGATTGATAACGAGGATGTTTGGCATCTCTTTAGATATTATGTAGGCGTGTTGAACAAGCAGACCATGACGATGGAGCTGCATGACGCTCAGCTCTTCAACATGCAACCAGTTATACCAGGTAAGAGGGCTTTTACATATCTATTGCTATTTTTAACTGTCTATAAAAACCAGATGGTGCGGAAGGAAAGCATTTAATGCTTTGCGTGGCTTCTGAGAGTCACTATTTTTTTTACTTTTGTCACCAGGAGAGACAACAGACAGTGAAAAACCCCAGGACACTACACAGACCTACAGAGAAAAGGTGCATTTGTTGCTGCTGTCTGTCCATTAAAAGACATCTGTGCTTAATTATGTGTAATATGATGTGAATATACAGATATTACCTTTAATATTTCCCTTTCAGGTTGACTTATTGATTGAGGCCTTTGGTACCAACAAGCAGAAGAGAGCTCTGAGCTCTCGCAGGCTGAATCAGGTGGGCAGTGAAACCCTGCAGCAAGCAGTGGCAAATGCTGCCAACACCGTGATTGGCAAGAAGGGTCTAGAAGGTAAACTGCATAATGGGCGCCTCTCCTTGGAGAAATCTGGAAGAATGTTTTTATCTTCTCGTTTTTTTTCTTAACCTTCCCTCTCTGCACAGCTTTACAGCAAGAAGTGGCTGACGCAGAGTCGCAAGGAGACCTGGCTCTGCACCTTCCCCCTTGCAATGCAAATGCAGACAAACGAGAGGACGTCTATCCATTTGATGAGCGTATCTTTTATTCTTGTGCTGGAGGAGGAATGTTTTTAGTAAAATACGAAGGCAAGGAATCCATTTAGACCCCAGATTACAAGATAGGGTACTAGCATATGCATGTGTATGCAGGTTTTTATTTAAAGCTGCACCAGACTTTGTTCAGGTCACCCTTAACTGGATATCTGCAGTCCTGAGCCCAGTGGAGTTTGGTGCTTTGGAGCAGGGTGGCGCCAAAATGGCAGCACTCACCCCCGAAGAGTTGAAGAAGATGAAAGATGATGGAAGGTAGGGGCAACAAATCCTTCAGAGACATTTCATTAAAGTATTCTTGCACTTCAGGTTGATCTTGTGCTTTTATCTTTAACCTAAAGGTGCCTGAGTATTGTGAAGCATCTAGAGAATCTGCCAACTGAAAGCGAAAGCCGAGAGAAAACAGCACGCTGTGCCTTCTACCTCTCTCTGCTCCTCAAACTGACTCGGGAGAGGAACGTCACCCGCAAGTGTGAGCGAATTTTGTTAGTGTTATGTGTGGAAAGTGGTATACAAACTTTCACCATTGGAGAGTTGTATTAATTCATGTTTACATGTACAGTTGGGCAAGAGGAAGGCTGCCCTCGCATCATCCAGATCAGACTGTTTAAAACATTCACCGTGGAGACCTTCAACAATGGCAGGTATGGTGGTTGCACACATGTAGCTAATGAAGAAAAATGGATCTGGAATTTGATTTCCTTTCACTAAATTAACAATTTTATTAGTAATTCAAAATTTTACCAAATGTTAAACCAAGACAGGGAAGCTAAATAATAGTTTACAAACATTCATCATGAATGAATGTCATGGTAATTTTGGGCTTTTAATGACTTCTTTGAACTGTTCTTTTCTCAGTGTGGAATGATTGTACAGCACACACCTATAATGATTAAAAAAAAACAAGAATTGGGTGCACAAGTTTCAATCTATTTTGGAATTTCTGTAATCCACATGGGGTCAAATGTATACATACAATCGCTTAAATAATTTAGTAAGTGTTGTTAAAGGTTCTACAATGTCTGGAATTGCCTTTCCAAAAAAAACTCAACCCTGTTTAAATTTGTTGACTGTGCTTAAAAGTCAGGTCTATGCTAGGAAACTAACAAATTTACCAATTCTGCTAAAGCGAGTGGTCAAATATTCAGCCAGAATTATGCCAGAAGCTTCTTGAGGGCTGCCAAAAATATCTGATAGAAGTACAACTTGCTAAGGGACATTTAACCAAATATTAGTGGGGATGTGTGTGTATATATTTGAATCTGTATGCATACTTTTGACCCGGTCAATAATACATTTAAGGTTGTGCACCTAAATTTTGCTTAAGATATTAAAGCTGTATGTTTTACAACCATTTCACCCTGGAAAACAGAACAGTTCAAAGAAATCATAAAAAAAAAAACCCAACAAATTATTAATGGCAGACATTCATGGCCATGATGAGTTTATGTACACATCTGCCCACAACAGTATATTTGTTGCTGCACTGATTTTTCTTTTTTCTTTGCCTTTCTGTTTAGAATCCAGAACATGGTATCATCGTCAATGCGGGTCAAACTAGCAGCATACTGCTTAGCTCTGCTGCTGCATATGGGTAACATGAGCGTTGACCTCACATTACTGCATCGTGACCTGGGAATCACTGAGGCAAGGTAAGCAGGGGAATAAAAAGGAAGCCTTTAAAAAGCATTTTTAACATTTCATACATTGTGTTTAAGTAAGAGTAAAATCATTAATGAAGTCAATAATGTGGACTTAACGACACACACTACTACTATCCTCTTTTACTCTGTAGTTTTTCTTTAAACTGTAAACTATTCAGATTCTTGTGCTCTCCTATAGGATGATTGAAGTCGCAAAGTCAATGAGACTGACTTTGGTGAAACCGGCCCGAGGCAAGGGTGATAACGTCGAACTGCAAGATGACAGGAGACTGGCTGCCCTTGTTCTGCCTCTGATCAAATACGAGCACTTCACTGAGAGACGGAAACGCAAAAAGATGCACTGAGGACCTAAAGCAGAACTGGACAGAAAGAAATGAATATGAAACAAATGGCTGCATTAAACAAGGCTTGTTTATTAATGCGTTTTGTAGACAAATAAAGTGAACTTCAAGTCGTACATGACACGCTGACATTTAAAGATAAAAAAAAAAAAAAAAAAGGGAAAAGACCAAAGAGCTGTAAACCAATTCTAGATGACAGAACATCTAGCAGGAACGTATAGGCACGTTTGTAGACATCACATATTGCACACTACATATCTTCCCCTTCTCTGACTGTGTGTGGTTGCCTGTCACTGCGCAGCCAGTCTGAGTCGGCCTTTGGAGGGAGTCCGGTGTAGCCAGTATATATGGATAACTGACTTCCTCTTCTATCTGCTGGTCTTTTTTTTTTTTTTTTTTTTTAAAAAAATGCAAATTTAAATAATTTTTTT
>VURO01020752.1:0-16094 GCA_015108175.1 Pelvicachromis taeniatus
TTATACCAGTGATCACCAGCCCCACGATCACCTGTGGCATCTGACTCCTCCTCCTCCTCCTCAAGCACCTGTGAGGGGATTTCAGCCATCTGCTGTGGAGCAAGTTAAGGCGATGGACTAGAAATCCATTGGGGTCTCCCCGCGCAGGTTCGAATCCTGCCGACAACGCAAGTCTCTTTTCTTTCACCTCGAGGGTAACTGTCCTTCATTATTGGCGGGAAATAATAGAAACGTTAAGCGACTGCCCTCTTCTCGTGTTATAAATCTTTATTTTTTAGCGCCACATTCACTGATAGAAGAAAACCTAAATTCAACCGGAGCGTCACTCAAAATCTTGCTAGATTTTCATCCTCGGTAATAGCCATAACAGTTTTCTTTTCGCCTACTTCCATATACAGTACATTATATATCTTAGTAAACTTATGTGATATTTTAATCACATTTAGTCAAAATGAAAACTACAAACTTTTAAACTTAACCTGCTATCTGACAGCAGCTTTTAATAAAAATAAAGATGCAAAAGAATGAACATTTGTTCATTATCTTTTTTTTAATATTAAACATAAACAAAAGGTTTTCACAACAGTCCTCAGCTGTGTATTGACACATACAAAAATAATTCATCAACTCTCACAGTTCGAAAGGCAAAGCCCCGTTATTAACATTACAATCTCACACCATACTGTTGCATGAGGTGGCTTCTGCATTTAACTTTCACAAAACCAAAAAGCGAATTTGTCAAACATTTTACAGACTTAAACACGTTTAAAACATGGTTAAAAGAGAGCCGCAACTTTTTCAAGGTCTACACATCCAGATAGCAAACTCTAACTCAGAATAATAACCGTGAAATCATTTTAGCTAAAAAGTTTGAGAAGATGGTGTTATGAACGATTAAAATTATTTTGTACACATTCTTAAAACAGCTCAATGATTTCAATGGAGTACTGTCCGATGCTCTCCTTCGCCCTCATTTTATGGAGCTCTTGAAGGCTTCCCTCGATCTTTCCAAGCTCAGAAACTAGTCTCACCTGAAGACACAAAAAAGCATTTTTTTTTTTTATAAGCTTGCAGCAGTGAGCACAATGCTGACATCACAAAATGGGTATTATTAAAATGAACATGCAGCTGATTGCTGAGCAGATAAATGGAATAACTGTTTGTTACCTGAGATTTAACAAAGCTGTGGAGGTTCAGCAGCAAGCCTTTAGCTTCTGGAGTCATTACAAGCACCGTAAAATGAGCATCCAACAGCAAACACACCCAATCCATGATCTACAGTCAAACACAAAGCAACACACAGTGAGTATTTTTGTTTTGCTCCAATGGGAAAACTTGATTTGTTGCATTCAATAATTTGTGTACAACAATTGTGTGCCAAACCCTAGTAAAGTATTTTTGTTGTCCAGACATAGAATTACAAGCGCAGTAAAAGTTGTGCATATCCAGTGATTGGATTTCTTTTAATCTCTCTTGTAAATGTTTACAGTGCGAGTATGTGCTTTGGGGGAACTAACCCAGGTGAAAATGACTGTCATCCACATCATCTATACAGGAAAATCTGTCAGCATGGTTGATAAAATTGTTTTTTTTTTTTTTTTTGAGTACAGATAATAGCTGAACTGACACAGCTGCAAGGAATCCCGACATTATTGTTATTTATGCGCCGAGTTCTAACAAGATGCAGTCTGATCTTCATCTAAATCGTCTTTATAAGCAACCTCACATCTTTATTATACAACTGAAAAATCACCCACAGTACAGGTTGGAAAACCTAACTGAACCTCTGTGCTGATGATTTCTCCAAAAACTATTTAAAGGGTGCTTGAGAAGTCTGCTATTTTGTGGTTGGTGGGAACAATACCTTTATCGCAACAACTTTCACAGGGCCTTGGAAGAAGCTTTAGAGAAACATCAAGAGCGAGCCATAAATAATTTCTAAAGATGTGGGTCTGTTCTCACAAACCTATTATCACAATTTGGCAAAGCGTTGCACTGATATTCACTCATACAAGAAAATATCTGACCTCTTTCATTTAAAATGTTTTTTTTGTTTGTTTTTATTTTAAATAGTCCACAGAGTGGCTGATGGAGACAGGTAGATGGAGATAAGGCTGGAGAGACAGCTGACTGTCTCTCCAGCCTCCAGCCACAATCATATGTAGGCTTTGTAAAGTCATCATAGACTTTACAAAGCCTACATATGATTGTGGGATTATAGTTGACCAATGTATTTAAATCTGCCACCGTTAGAACTGTTGTTTCTCAACTGCAGCACCAAGGCTCAATTCACTTCACTTCTATACTTCAACAAATATGGTGCAGTCCATTTAAGTACGGAATTTCTGAGTTCGTGGTCGGAATTTTCAACTGCGACACCCCCCCTCAAGTCGGAGCAGCCCCACCAACTTGAAATCAAGATGGCAGTGGTGTTTTAAAAAAAAAAAAGAAATTGTAAAACTGTGAAACGTGCAATCTGCACTCTTGCTGTCGTCACTTGTTACTTGCTAAACAAGCCATATATACAGACTGGGCTCCATCCATGTACGTGCTGAAGCTGTGTGTTTAAATGCAACCAAGCAAACAAACATTACACTGAAGTGCGAGTGATGCATGAAGGGCGCTACCTTGCTAAGCAACAAAACAAATTGTATTTTTACTTGCGTTTACAGCTAGGCTGTTTGAACGCACTCATATCAGGAGTGGCATCACTCCTAACTCCGACACCCGAGGAAAATGAGCCAGGAGAAATATTCTCCAAATGCTACGGGTTAGATTGTAAAGTGATTATGTTTGAGGCTGATCTCATTGGAGGCTTGCTTCCATTTCCGACTAAAATCAATAACACAAAATTTTTCCCCATCTGACTCACAAAAAAGTACTTATTTTTCCATTCTGCCCATCACTGCTTAGATTTAATTGTGATCAACCAATCATGCTTTTTTTTAAACAAAGGATCATACCAAACAATGGGTCAACACCTAGTCGTTAAGATTAACATTTTAGCCCCTTAACCTAAGACAAAGATGCCTAATCACACAGTTAAATAAAGAATGAAGAATAAAATGTGGAAAGTTTCATGACTGCCAACTAGAGATTTGTGGGATGGCCTGAAAGGAGCTCTTCATTTAAGACAGCCCTCAAAGTATTGATGAAATGAAACGATTTTGTAGGCAGGAACGATCCAAAATTCATCCTCGTGCTTGTACAGGCGTTGTAAAGTGCTCCATGAAACATCTGCTTCAAATGGAGCTGCTAAATTCAAAAGTTTCATAAGCAATTTTTAGAGTGCACTGAGTGCTTACTTCGAGTGTAACTTGGAAGACTGTATGTGAGGCAAAGCCACCCTAATAGCTTAGCTGGACACAGATACAAACCTGACTCAGACTTGGTGATCTAAATCCCTCCATCTGTGGGAAAGCATCCTGGGAATATTTTAGGTATAAAAACTGGAGGTACTGGAGGAAAAGCTAATTGGAAGAAAAAGAAAGTAGAAAAATCAGAGTTGTTTGGTAACATGATTACAGTGCTGTCGAGATTTTTAATTTTTAGAAAAGTGGAGTAATTTGATAGGAGTTACTTACAACGACATGTTGAGAGGAAAGATCTTTTAGGTGTTGGAGGAGAAAGGTGTCACTGTATGCCGTCTGCAAGATCTCATTTCTATGCAGCTCCAGTTAAGATCTAATACTTCTATATTTTCATGCATTTTCAATTTAAATTATTACACAACTGCTTTGCAAAACTGCAGCTAAACTAACAACAAAGCCTGTCGGATAGAAGCTGTGAGGACAACAGAACAGAATGGTGACAATGTCTGAGTGCTGGGAGGATACATTAGAGCAGCCTTGTGTAATCCCACTGGACAAATGACTTGTGAAGGAGCTGAGGCCTTCTTCTCGTCTTTAGCTCTGGTCTGACGGTCACCGACGACATCCTCCTCTAAGGAAGTGGGGCTAAAACCGTTCTGCAATCCAGCCTCTGCACAATCTCTCGAGATTAGGTTTTCCACGAACGCGACGCTGTCAGGCTCCAGCCTTACCTTCTCTGCATCAACATCTGGCATACTGCATGAAAACAGAACAAAACAACTTACTTTTACGGAACATAATGAAATGTCAGGGAAATAACCAGATTATTAAAGGGAACCTATAATCCCAATTCCCAGCTCTAAGTTTTGATTCCCGTACTCCACTAGGGTAGCTACGCATGATTCACTGTTCATAATAATCCTTTATCTTATGCTTAGCCGCAGCGCAGCCTCGGGTTGTGAAACGAGCCGTTTTAACTCCTCGCCCTTTGAGGCTACTTTCTTCTGACTGGTTGCATCTCACAAGCAGGCTTGAATGTCAAGTTGGGGGGAGTTTCTCTTCTTTCAGTGAGAGCTGTGTGGCTGAGATGACCGTGTTAGGGTCACCTGCATTTGAGATACACTCACCAGCCACTTCCATACGTCTAAACATAGCAGCTACTCAATGTATTTCGGCACACATACATGCTCAAGAAGACTTGCTAAAATTCAAATGGAGCAGGTCATCAGATCAGAATGAGGAATTAGTTTTGGTGTTATACACAATGCAGTGTGGATTCTTTGTTATGCATTTATGACTTCAATATATATCTGAAATCAACTCAAATTGATTTCTTTAACATGACAGTGAGTTTACTGTACTCCAATGGGCTCCATAGTAACCACAGCTCAACCCAATAGAGCACCTTTGGCATGTAGAGAGACGGGAGATTCACATTATGGATGTACAGCCAACAAATCTGCAGCAACTTTGTGATCCTCCCATGTGGATCATATGGGCCAAACTGTCAGAGGGACATTTCCAGGACCTTTTTTAATCTGTGCCACAAAGAATTAAGACAGTTCTGAAGGCAAAAGGAGGCTCCTATACTACCTTGGTATACTTAACAGTGTGTCCAGCGAGTGTAGATGTGGCAGAAATAAGGACAAGCATGGCAAGTCCACTTTAAAATACTACTGCAACTGTATGCATGCTAAAAGTAAGAACACCGTTAGTTGTCCATAAGTTGAAATTTGTACATAAGTTGTTGCACAGTTAAAAACAGCCCGTTTTACCTAATGAACGCCTTCAGGCAGGCACAGGTAACAGCTTCAGGAATGTCAGGGAAGAACTGCAAGCAGAGCTGACACAGGAAGTAATCCTTCTTCTCAAGGGCCAGGAGCACAAGGTCAGGACACACACTGTTGAATGTGATGATGGCACATAGTTATATTCAATTGTTCACTTGTTGAATATTTCTATCTGTATGCAAGAAAGCAGTTTGGGGTTTTCTTCATGTTTCCCACATTAGAATGCAAACCTATTTTATGGTACCGTATTAAAAATGTAAATTACATTCAAAAGAATATAAATTAAATCAATTCTGCACCCTAAAAGAGTTTTGAGAGTAAACTTCTTTTTTTTGTTTTTTCCCTATCTACCCTATCTCACTTGCCATACATACCTGTGGCAAAGGCACCGAGTGTGAACTAGCCGTGCCAGCGTGACAGAAGAGTAGAAGGCTGGATCGGCAAGACTCCGGGACACAAGGGTTAATGCAAGCTGTCCCACTGACGGCTGCAGGTCCTGGAGCTCCGCCCTGCTCAGGAACCCCTCCACCTCTTTCTGGATCTCTTCCACTGGTGCTGTCTAAGACGGAAAATAAATATATTTTTTACATTCAAATTGGTTTGCTATAGTTCTGTTGAGCTGAAGCATGCAGAAGCAAAACTGTATTATAAAATAAGTCGTTTTTACCTTGATGAGCTCTAACACTTGATCAGTTGTTAAATTAGGCGCCGATTGGCTCTTACGGGTCGTTCTCTGTATGGAAAAACAGAAGAATCGAATTAAGGCTCTACCACACAACACTGGTGTCTCACAGATAGGTGTCATAAATATATTACTATAATATTTTTTCAATATTCAGTAATATTTCTTCTTACTCAGGAGTTCCTTATTTCAGTAATCCCAAACGTTATGCAACATTATTGTTTTGTTGTAACGTCATTAGAGATTTAAATAGAATGACAAAGAAACATGGTTCCCATTATCATATTATGCAACTCTTTTATATAAAGGTTTTACAAAAGGCAACAACGTTAAGGCTTCTGTTATAAACCGTTTGTCGAGGAAAGAGTGTGGATAATGATGAACGCACAATTTGCAAAAACACTTATCCAACATACCGTCCTCCTCGTTTCCGCTGATTTTGTGGGTTGAGCTTTTTCACCGTGAAGAATGTTATTCCAAGACGGCACGGAAGCCGGAGCCTTCGACTCTGTGGTTAAAAAACAAACATAAGAGCACTGAGTGAACGCAATTTCTAATGTACGAATGTGAATCAGAGATATAATTTTGAATACAGCGAGAGTATGACATGTTTGATTCAGCTCACCTTCAGTCTTTATATGTTTTAATTTTCCCAGGGCAGAGGCAAGGGAAGATTTGGGGCACTCAAAGGGTATAATGGAGAGGGTTTTCCCATGTGGAATAAATACCTTGTTGGAATAACTCCAAAGCTGTATGAGAGAGAGAATAAAATCAATACAAAGATGATGCAAACATAGTTCCAAACTGTTACTACATACTTTAGTTTTAAGATTGTAAACTGCTATAAAGTTGTGAGGGGGGGGGGGACAGTGAGCCCCCTCACAGTGGAGTGCAGACATAATGCTCTACCAAAGTCATACAGTCCTCCATCAGCACCCAGCAGCTGGAAGGACAGGGAACCCTGGCCCACAGTTAATAACAATGAAGCCTGAACACGTGTGATTGCTGTGGTGAGAGTACAAAGTTATCCAGTCACTTTTAAAGATTAGGCTTTACTATTGTCAATAATCACTTAGGACTAGTCACACTTTCTGATTAGTATTATTGCATTATAGCATTAAAATGTATTGCTTCATCCTAGTCATAAACCAGAACCACTAAATAAGTAAATAAGCTTTATATTCTGTTTGGATCAATGCATTTCTACCTGTCCGTAGATCTTTCCAGCCATCTCTTTTCCAGCCTGAAGCGTCTGAAAGTTGGTATTCCAGATGCAAAGAAAGTCTAAAATAACACGGGCAGAGAAACATTCAGGAACTACAGACACCCAGATCAGATATTAAAAATTTGATCTGACAGATATCTTTTAGGCCAGAAAGCTAGCATGTTAACCAAGTATTCATTTAAGTTCTAACAGCTTCAACCTGCAAAAGTTTTTTTTTTTTTTAGCCACTCTATAAAATGCAGACACTAGAAACCACATTTAGGCTAGCTTACCCATCATTTACTATATTTAATTATTTAAAAACAAAGGGCAAAACAACATAGCATCAAGTGATAGCTGTTTACACCATTATCACTATTATGTGCGATAATAGCTGAGACTAAAAAAGCAGAATTGAGTTCGATGTGGATGTTTTTATTTTTTTATTTAATGTGTGTATAAAACGAGTAAAGCTTTTTTTTAACTGATTAACTAAGACATAAAAGGCAAGCAGGTAGGAAAATAACAGCTCTACATTTCATCAGTATTGCAATGTTTAACTGTTCTACTAAAAAACAAAGCTGCTGTTTCCATGCCAACTCCCTACAAGGGCTTACTGAAAGCCTTGTAATATATACAAGACTAATTTCAAGAGGATTTGCCATGCACAGTATGGTACTTGTAGAGGAGTTAAAGATCTTTATTTGAGATGTTGTAATTTAACAGTATTTACCTTTACCGCTCCCAGCAGAGGGATGTGAAACTCCAACAACAGCTATATGGGCTTCATCCAGAGCCATGGCTGACGCTGCCTCCAGCTGGCCATCACCGACAGGAAGCCCCAGCAGCAGGCTACGGGGCAGGGGTAAGGCCTGGACCCCCTCTTCAGTCCCGAGGCCTCTCACGGAGAGTACACTCTGGTACACGTGACCATTAGGGTCTAAATGTGAAAGGAATATTTACACATAGACAATACTAGATACTGCATACCTCACCAACTGTGTGTTTGTGAAATTTTGCTTCAGACATGTAGAGTGCACCACTTATTTACATCAACTTATCAAACTACAAGCAATTGAAGAAGAGTGCATGCACGACTAACTGAAGTGAGACAGGACGGGGATCTTATTCAGAGTAATGAATCTTCATTGCATGTGTTATTTTAAACTGATAATCTTTCAAAAGTGTCTCCAATCAGTTCAGCAGTACTGTCCAAAGGAGGGGGACCAGGGGTGCCACTTTTGAGTACCAGTTTAGACTTTGTTACTTAAGGAATGTCACTTTTTTTTAAAGTCACTTTTTCATAATTGTGGATGACCCTGATGAAGGAACACAGCTGTTCCTTTTTACACCCCAACCCCCTGCAACTGGCTTGCAGTGCCAGTAATTATCTTTTCCAAATTCCATAGCATACAGCGTCAAACACAAACATTCAAAATGTTCTGACAAGAAAGTGTGGCTTACAGAGATAAAGGAGGCAGATGTGCTTATCCCTGTAAGTGGCAGAGAAGCTCAGCGGGGAGAGACCAGGCTCTTCTCTCTCAAGCCGGTACCTCTGTACAGAGTTCGGGTTAAGTCTCTGCAGGTAGAGAAAATGCTCTCCCTTCTGTGGGGAGACAGTGACAGTCATGTTGGGCAAAAGCAAGGACATTACTGTGTTGCAAAAGCAATGAGGGCTTAGAACTAAATTCACGTGAAACTGTTAGACAATCAAGTCTGATTTAAAAAGCAAAGCAAAAGTATTTTACCTGTTCAGTTGTGAAGACGACATACTGCTGGGTCTCTGCCACTATGATGGTGCTCCACCTGCAGACAAAAAGGAAAATAAAGTTTAGAAGTTAACATGTCGCACTCAAGTACAGCTCTAGAATAAGGTCATCACAAAGTTTTTCCAATGACATCGACCTGATGGCTTCTTCTTGAGCCAGCACCTCCTCTATGGGCTGCTGGGGAGCAGCAAGCAGAGAATTCAGCAGTCTCACAGCTCCTCTCTGAAACAAGACCACAGGCTCCCCTCCTTGCCTACAGTGAACCTTCCAGACATCTGAAGAAACCTGCAGAAAAAGCACACGGAAAAGGCACAAGTGTTCACGTCTGTCAATAACACACTGGTATGGTTAATTACTCTAAATACCATTGAGAATTTTAAGAGCACTGCTCATGCTAGTTTGTTAAAAAATCACAATGTGCAATGTTACGGCATCACCAGGTCTACAGTGGTTCTTGTGTTTTATTGCTCTCTCCAAGTCTTAAGTGCTACCGATCACGCTGTGGAGATGGTGAGCAGCGGACTCGATAACAATCTGTACTAAAATATTTACCTCAGTGGAGAAGAGATACCCTTAAAGCTAGAATTGTGTGTTTTGTTGTAGTCTTCATTTCTGTTCTTGGTGGTAGAAACAGGCTGGCTGTCTATTGTCTACATCAATATATATGTTCAGACTTACGGTTGCTTTGAAGGCTTTGTCCAGTAGTATGTCATCTTCCTTCCAAATTCTTATCACCTTAAAGACAAAAACATCACAAAACATTTCAACATGAAAGATATTTCTGAAAACGCAGATCACTGGAGACATCTTGGAACTGATGTCATATACAAAATACAGATACTTCCTATTGAAGGTTTACAGTAGGATGCACATGTATATTGGCTGACAGACATTTTTTTGACTGATACTGGTCCTGGTGTTTATCTATTGTACCAACAGTGACTGATTCTTATATGCTGCCAAGTCGACTTTATACTGACTAAATGGTTATTACTGCTAATATCCATCCCTTCATCATCACAGTATACCTAACTGCTGATGGCTGCTTCCAGTAGGATAACGCCCCATGTCACAAAGCTCAAATCATCTCAAACTGGTTTCTTAAACATTACACTAAGTTTACTGTACCCAGTAGGCCACACATGATCTCAATCTAATAAAGCACCTTAGGACAAAACTGCAGCAAAGTGTGCTGTCATGTTAATATAGACCAAAACCTCTGAGCAATGTTTTCAGCACCTTGTTGAAGAATTAAAGCAGTGCTGAAGAAAAAAGGTCTCCAACCTGGTATTAGCAAGATGTACCTAATAAAGTGTCCAGTGAGAGACTGCAGCAATCAAAGCAGTCACCGAAGCCTACCTTGTTGTCTGTTACTGCCACATATTCGTTGGTTTGTGAGTTGAAGACTGCTGAGCAGGTCAGTTTTTGTCCTTGTTTCACTGTCCAGCTCCCCAGCGGCTTCTGGTCTGATACCTTTCAGGACATAAAACAGAGGGATCATTAATAAAGAGGTGATGTTTCACACGGTTTCTATTTAGCCATACACACGCAGTGCAGAGTTGTGTAAAGATTGTTTACAACCACAACCTTCACCGCTGTAAACGGATCTCATAAGACTTGATAAAGATAAACATGTGAGAGACAGTCTGCCTTATTTAGGACGCGCACAGCAGTAACTCTAGCTATTTTAACTAAACTGTAATGCTTTTAGCAAACAACGAGGCTTGACACGCTCATTCACGTTGAAGAAAACAACAATACGACATGCAAGCGAAGCAGTTTTTATTGTATGCAAAACAACGAGTTAGCCGTTGAACCTGCCCCCCAGAGAAATCACATTTTTACTTGTCTGTAGCTAACGTTAGCTAACATTTGACTGTCATTTTGGATAAGCAAGTTTAACATTTATTGCCACGTTTCACCTAAAAGACACGAGATAATAAGAGAGCTTTAAATGCATGTCTGGTTTCATCTAACGCTCTGGTTCCAACGGTGCTGGCTAGAAAACCAGAGGATGCTAACACGAGTCGCACTGATCAGCTGGCCCAGGTTTAGGGGAGCCTCCTGAAAGCCAATTTTAAACGTTACCTTGTACAGAGTCACTGATCTGGTTGAATCCGTGACCACGACATGATCGCGATCTCGCTCCTCTTCGATCCCTTGAATGCCTGAACTTGATAGATTTTGATCTGGAACAAGCCCGCACAACGTGTATCCTTCATACAGCGCTGCCATGCTGGACGAGAAGAACTCGTTGGATCTCGCGAGAATACAGAAGACCTGACTAACCGGAACAGCGAGGCTGCGGCGGGATCTTGTTTTGCCGCAAAAAAATACTTTTTTCTTTTTTTTTTTTAGTTCTCAGATGTATGAAAACACTAGGCTTTCAATATTTACTACCCAATGATTGATTTTAGATATATATATCTCACTGGATAAGGCTTTATTTTGAACACGTTACAATAATACAAAAACGAAACATAAGGAAAACAGTAATCCTAATAAAAAAGATGTTCAACAAGCAGTAGGAAGAAGCATATTCAATTCCACTCCTCTCCAGTCCTATCATAAATCCTTGTATTTGATTTTGTAAGCAACACACTGAGATGTGTGCGTGTGCTTGTGTATAAACATGCGGATACACACAAACATATTTTGTAACATTGATAATAATGATAGTGAACATTTCTAAGTATTGTGCCAAACCTCTGCATAGTAATTAGAATATGGTGAAATTAACAGGAGAGAATCTGAAGTGATTTGTGATTTGGAATATGTTTTGTTAGTGAAAAGCTTCTAATGTATATATTTTATGTGCACTTTCATCCTGTTTTATCAATTATTATCACAAAATAAATATATTTTAAATAAATGTCTCAATTTCCACACCATACGTATCTGCAATTGTACATCACTCTTACCAAATAACAAACATTAGTTTTACTTAGATTTCATGATAATTTGGTCCTGCCAAACCACTTTTTTTGCACATTTGAAGTGACCAGTTCCAGTGACGTCTTTAAAGTTTCCCCAGAAAAAAAAACATTTGTGCCGTCTGCAGATAATACTAATTTTAATATAACTGATATATTACAAATATCACCTTACAATATCCAGGCATGATGAAGAATATTCTCAACTTCACAAATGGTGTTCTGTCAGTTAAATATTTTTTTCACCCAGAGCACTACAGCTCTTCTAAGCTGAATACTGTTACAGGTTATCTTATGACCAATATTTGTCAGATACCTGTGTAAGATGCTCCCACTGCATCCTTTTTCTGATCTATGACATTTATTGTAATCTCCTTGATATAACCAGTTATTACCAATGATGTAGAGTCAGAGAGTGATAAGATATACTTTTACCAAAAAGTGAATAACCCCACGATTTATGAGAAGGGAAGTAATAAAAAAACGTAATAAAATATGTAGGACGGTCATATTTGGCGGGGTGTGGTTTGTGCATGGAGCAGTGAGTTCAGGGTGTGTTGGGGAGGCTGACCAGAACAAGCTGTTGACCATCGTCTAATCATGCCTATATAAGTCTTATTATCCAGTTGAGGAATGGCTGCAATCACAGCATTGTAAGATGGTGAAAGATGTACCCTTAGGCCCCCTCTTTGATTCAGAGATGGTCTTTCCCTTTTCATGTAAATGGCCTCCTTGGCTTTAAATCATCTCTTAAATGAACAGAAAGAATAATGAGTATACAACCAGCTCAAATCGGTGGGTCAGAGACGCAGGACCATGACAAAAGGCTATCCCTGTGATCTAATAGATGATAAAAATCACAGAGGCATGAAAAATAAAAATCTTTGGCAAAGTAGGGAAATTTACACCTTACTGTATCATAAGCACAGCAGGACACCTGCGTCTGTTTTGATCAGCTCTGTATTCTCCATGGTCAACACTTGACAGTGTGGAGATTCACCTGTCTCTCCAGAGTCTGCTCCTGGACAGATTAATTATAACTAATGCTTTAAGCATTAGTTATAATTAATCTCTGACTCTCTTCCACAGTGCGTCTTTCTTCCTACCTTTAATCCCCAAAAGGCTGCACTAGGTGGCTGCATTGACACACAAGAATATATCTTTTTAAGGAAAGCTTCATATGATGATTGGTACAGTCTAGTATAAAGCTGATATAGTAACAGAACCTGTTGATTGTCTCGATGCATGCTCAATCATCCTGGTAAGGAAATCCCAAAAAGTTGATTCTGTTCATCTGCACGTAGCGTTTTCAGTGGGAGAAATGTTTCATCACTCATCCAACTGACTTGATCTTGAATCCCACCCTTATGAAAAGTAGATTCACATAATGACTGAAACTAGCACCACTGGTGAACAATGGGCTGTGAGGTCAGTTCCTTGATCATTAATATGTAAACGGTCTTGACCATTGATCAACAACCACTGATCAAAGATGTTGCCCCCAATTCTTTATTGTCTGGGCTGGATAAACTTCACAACATAATGTTCTTCTCATCAACCATTTATTTTCCGGAAAGAGAGCTGCACAGACAACAACGTCCCGTGCAGGTCTGAAGGGCAGTTCCCCAGACCGCACAATAGCATGTCATCAAATCCCTCCTTAGAATTCATTCCCAAAACAACGACATCTTCCCAAGGACTTAGTTTCAGAGCTGATGGCCGACACCTGGACTTACCCCTCCAGTCTAGATGCGATAACAACTTGTTATTTTCCCACCCAATTTATTATTTTCCTTCGGAATCTCAACTTCTTCAATGTCAGCATGTCAAGTCTGGAACCAAGAGTTATGACTTTAAACCTTCTACCATATCAGACTCTCCTGCCACAATAATAAATTCACATGCTGACTTGATTCTAACTTAGTAACATACTATACTACTTAATAATGGAATATTCTAAAATCTAATAGTCTATGTTTTCTAATCATTGCACAAAAACCTACTTACTAATATACTGCTATAATAAACTAACACTACAACATTTTGTAATATTCAAACTATCTATACTTTACACCCTGGAGCTTACACAAAGGCCTGATAACAATATCATGATAACTGTAAATATGCATAGATATTAATACATATATATTTCCACAAAATACCATGTTTTGTGTTATAATGTGACATCATCAAACTACTTAAATGTCTATTCTCAACAAAGACGATTGATCAATGGTGATTGTTTTGATTGTGCTTAGAAAGCATAGACCATACACAATCTGAGGCCAATGTACTCATTCACACTGTCTTTTCATAATGATTTTGATGACACCATGTAGTGTAAGAAGTTGAACCGGGTGTCATTTATTGTTTTCTCCCCTCACCCTAACCAGTCGCTGCTCCCTGAGCCTGGTTCTGCTAGATGTTTCTTCTTGTTAAAAGGGAGTTTTTCCTTCCCATTGTCGAGAAAGAGCTTGCTCAGAAGGGGTCATATGATTGTTGGGGTTTCCTCTTCTTTGTATTATTGCAGGGTGTTATCTTACAATATAAAGTGTCTTGAGGCACCAGTTGTTATGATTTGGTGCTATATAAATACAATTTAATTCAATTACGTTGAATTGAATAGTTTTCACTTCCTGTGACCCCATATTGTTATGTCACGTTAATTTGTAAACATGTTGGAGTGAGGGTCACGAAAGATGGCTGCCTCTCTCTGAACTTGGTTCTGTCTGAGGTTTCCTCCTCTTAATAAAATTAAAAAATTGAATATACAGTTTTCTCTCACTACTGTCACCAAGTGCTTCCTTTAGGGAGTTGTCTGATTGTTTTTTTTTAATTATTTTTTATTTTTTACATATGTAAAGAATATATTACAGAGTTATATACCCATATAAATACATTTGAATTTAATCTTAGAATTTGTCTAATTGGTTTTTGAACAGTTTTTCTGGGATTTGAGAGAATTGTGGAAGCAGATAAACAGCAGTACAACTGCAGCAATCTTTGGTTTGTTAACAACTTTACCAGTTTGAATAAAACATAAAAAAAATCTGAGCGTGAACTGATAATCAAACCTACTCCGAAATACCAGCTTGCAAATACACACACACACGCACACATATACAAACTTTGCGCCACAGCTAAATGTAAACCCTCATCTCCTGCTCTTTAATGGAAATTAATATTCACACATTGCGTTTACTGTTCAATACTGAACACAGTAAAATTTAAGTTCATTTCATAACTGAATTATAAAACTACCACAAACTGAATTGCATTTTTTACAACATAAATGTAATAAACATTCTTTAATTTCAGCCACCAGAATGCGTTAACATGTGCTCCATATTGCATCACCTCAGGTGTCATCAGAGTTCGCATTTGCTTCAGCATTGTTGAATTTCTGATGGAAGTAACTTTGAATGGAATTGATAATTTAAACGACTGGGCTCTGGAAAAAGACACAGTGAAACGTGGAAGAAGTTAGAATATTCACAGCAACTTTAACCTCTTAATAAGTGAAGAAGGCTGAGGAGAACTGTCATCTTTACATTTATTAAGATACAGAAAAAAGGGGACAGTTACAGGAAATATTTTCTGTTATCTCAAGGAAGCAGACCGCAGAACCACCCATGTTTGCTGCTGCGCTTTGCTATTTTCTGCAGGGTTGAATGATAATAGTTCTAATGGGAAGTGAGTACTTTTAGCATATCCATATGGCAAATTAATACAAATTCCTGTGTCATAGTCTGCTGATTAATTGTTGAAGACTGTAAATATGTCACTTTTACTGGCATGTCCTTCAGAATTCATTTCATGAGAACTGTAACAAATGTGATCTCAATATAAAGGTATGCAATTGACTGATTATTACAGTAGCTGTTTTCTGTAATATCTTTCAGTATGTTTAAAAATTTTGAATACAGGAAAATTTAGATTGCATTAGTTTGTTGTTGTTGAGAGCTGAGTGTAAAAGCGAAGCTCTCAATTTACCGGTCGATCTACGTCCCTACCCTCACCTATGGTCATGAGCTGTGGGTAGTGACCGAAAGAACGAGATTGCGGATACAAGTGGCGGAAATGGGCTTCCTCCGAAGGGTGGCCGGACTCTCCCTTAGGGATAGGGTGAGAAGTTCGGCCATCCGGGAGGAGCTCAGAGTAGAGCCGCTACTCCTCCGCATCGAAAGGAGCCAGTTAAGGTGGTTCGGGCATCTGATAAGGATGCCTCCTGGGTGCCTCCTGGGTGAGGTGTTCTGGGCATGTCCCACCGGGAGGAGGCCCCCTAGGACATGCTGGAGAGATTATATCTCTCGGCTGGCCTGGGAACGCCTTGGTGTTCCCCCGGATGAGCTGGAGGAGGTGGCTGGGGAGAGGGAGGTCTGGGCTTCTCTGCTTGGGCTGCTGC
>VURO01020753.1:0-26943 GCA_015108175.1 Pelvicachromis taeniatus
CCACACACACACACACACACACACACACACACACACACACACACACACACACACACACACACACACACACACAGATTTTCCAAGGCCCAAAAACAGTGAAAACATCATTTTCATAATAGCAGGTTGAGCAAGTGTTCATTTATAGAAGTACTGTCGCAAGAACCAAAGCCAGTCAAGTTAGCACATACCTACAACCCTCAATATAAAACTTAACAAGATCCCACTTCAGAGGTTCTCAGGGGTTTCTCGTTGCGATTCCTAAAATTAAAATAAACTGTAGGGGATGTAGAAGCAGACATAGGATTTAATATTGACCAAACAGCCTTAAATACTATTGGCCAAACCTCTGTGGTCGCCATTCAAGCTGAATAGGTTCCATACATCTGACAAATCTGTTTAACAACAATATTCCGTAGAAGTTTGTGTTTTTATATTTTCTCTGTTCACCGAGGGTTTTATAATTTAATCTAATTCTGAGAGAACAAACAGTGATAACAACAACACAGCAGCTTAAATGTGGTTATATGCAACAAGCTTTGCTGGTTCAGATGAGATGAGCTGCCAGTGAAGGGCTCTCCTCTAAACACATACACCTGGAGGACTGAGGCTCGCACAAACACGTGCATATAGAGGCAGATATACACTCGCACTCAACTTGTCTACAACAAGCTGAGCACAGAGCAATATATCCAAGTAGTATTTTTACCTCAGCCCACACGCTGAGCAAAATGCCAGCTCTCGGCCTTGGGAAATACACACACACACACACAATTGCTCAAACACAGGCAAACACACACCCTTAGACACAACAGGTCATGCCCAACTGGCCACTGCGGCAGCCACAGAACATAAACAACTTTCACACACTCTGAATCATCTGAGCATTTCAATATTGTTTCAGATACTGTAAATACATTCAGCCACTCATATAAATATATGCAACCATAATTATTCCCTGAGACCGCAAATGACCGTGACGGGAAGCTAGTTCCCACAGTTTCAGCGGCGTTGCAGCCCAGCCCTGTAGTGCTCGGCTTGCAGCGCAGACGACGGGGCAACGAGCAGAGCGTAAGGTGCTCGATGACAACAAACAGCGGTTCTTTGGCTTCAATGCAACCTGGAACATTTATGTTCTGTAACGAAAACTGTTTTCTGCCCGTGAAACACAAAATGTAACTTCAGGAGGGAAACCTGTTCACTGCTTATACCAGTAAGTCGGTCATGCTCACTTTCTCCTCTTCATCCTCTCTTACGCAAGCACACACAAGCACACACACACACACACCCATACACACCTCTCTCCCAGTGGGCAGCAGCTGTTGGAGTGCTAATCTCCATTAGCTACTGAACTGGCTTCTATGGAGAGAGCCATGTAAAATCTGCTCTCTCACTCCTCTCACTCCTTCATCCAAGTGAAACACCCAGACTGGGTCACACAGAAAAACCTCATTGTTTTTTTCTCTCTGCTTTGCAGCATCTGCAACATACATTTTCACATAATTTTAAGTCCTATTCAGTGAACTGTACAAAAGTTGGGGTGATACACACAAACACACCATTACATGAATTCAAAGGTTATCTGCATCATCTTAAGTCTACTTAGCAAAACATACTAATAGTTAGAGAACATTTCGGTTAATGAAGGGCAAATGAGTGACGGACAAAAAAAATAAATAAAAACACAACTTACAGTCTGTAAAGCTTCGTTGTTCCCAGGAAAAGCAGCTCGGGAAAGACAGCCAGATTATTCCGATTCAGGCGCCTGCAGAAATACAACAGGAATTAGGGAATAAACTCGACCTTGCTCGTTCCAAAGACTGCGGTTGGAAGCGGTTACATTTGTGTATAATTAGCCGTTTTAAAGAAGGATTTGTGTTTCCTGAACTTTTATTAAATTCTGTTACACTGTTTTTATTGTAATACGATTTGAGAGCAATTTGAGAGAGTATGAAATAATTGGGGGACTGATGGGGACACACATAAGTGGTCATGCATGGACACTGAAAGAAAAAGGTTATCCATGATTTAGGGGTACAACATGGCTGCCAGACAAACAGTGAACTCGAGAAGGATGGAGGGAACGCAGGGGGGAGGAAGACGAGGGAAGGGGTTCAGATGGAGGGAGGGTGGAGGGGCGTTTTTGCCACAAAGACGGAGGAGAGGAGACGATGTGGGAAAAACAAACAGGCAGTCTGGCCGGGCTACCGAATGTGTGAAAAGGACCCCACTGAGTAAACAAGGCCCTCACAGGGGAAGAACTCACAACAACCCATCACGCACACACACACAGTGGAGACGACTCGGGTGAGTTTAATAATCTGGGTGCGATCATTTAACCCCGGTTGAGTGGAGTGAAGAGGTTTGTGTGCAGTGTGTGTTGGTGTATGTGTGTGCTTGATGTGTGTCAGAGGAGAGGGAGGCAACAGAGTGACACAATGAGAGACAGGCTGCTGAAACAGTTTAACCCTGACACAAACACACCCGCGCACACTGACAGGCCCAAACGATGGATGCTGAGCTGGGCGCTACTGGACGGGAATGAAGAGAGGAAGAGGGGGGGGCGAAGAAAGAAAACACGGCAGGAACAAGAAGTTACTCCAAACTAAGAAGAAAATTTGAGTGTGATTTACACAAAAAACAAAAACAAAAGAAACATACGAATTAACAGAAGTACTGCAGATTTTCAAACAAAAACACCAACTCCATTCAAAACTTCCCAAAGTCTCTTTTCATTCGCTCGTTGACTTTTTCCTCTTAACCTTTGTCTTTCACCTCTTTTTGCATCACTAGAAGCCGATGTGGACTTAAATAACGTCACCCCCTCTGTGTCCATCTTCCACCCACAAGAGCGCAAATATGTGACCGTGCCCGCGCACACGCACACACATTCACACTCCACAGTTACATCAGAGGCTGCTTAAATATTTAACGTCCCGCAGAAATGATGTTTCTAAATTATTCACTCGTCTTCCGTTAACGCTGCTTCTGGCAGCTAAGAGCCCCACATGGCCCCACGGAGAGGCCCACTCCCCCTGCAGGTCCTGCCCAGCCATGAGCGCCCGTTAGTGGGCTAGACATCCCCTTGGGAGAGTGTACGGACTGGTGTTCGAGGTAGGGAGGAGGAACGACAGCAGAGAGGTGGTATGAGCTCATCGCCTTAAAATAGAGGCAATGCTGTCAGACTAGGAAACACGAAATGAAGTAGACACAGGACACAGAGATCAAATCCAGTCTGCTCCACTGTGCCTCTGAGGTATCAGTGTGTTTTAATGAACTTTTTATTTATTTCTTCACTAGAATATCACTCTGATTATCACATTATCTATAATATATTTCGCAATTAACAACACAGAGATGACTCAGATTTATAATTTAGGGTTCCTGTGCAGATTTTTTTTGTATTTGCTGCTTTAGTTTGACAAATATTATAGAAGCTTGAAATGCTTTTTCTTTCCTCACACACTTTCTCACACATTACAAACAACAAATCAAGCTGAAGAAGAAGCAATGTGATATCAAAAACAGAGAATTTATACTTCTGATGAGAAGCTCCAAATACAGTGATGTAGAAAAAAAACAGCCAACAATTATTTTCATGACTAATTTAGGCACTGAATTAATTAAATCATTGAACTTAATTTAAAAAAAACTTAGTTATATACAGTAACTGTAACAGAAACAAACTGCCTGCTGTGCTTAAACTACATAAAAGGCTAACATCATGCATTATGAGTTTCTATGACAGCTACAATGTAACTACCAGACATTTCAGCCAATCATTGCAACACTGCATATGAACATAACACCAATAACATTAAAGTGTGCCTGTTATAAATTTTCTTATTTTAAACATTAAACATTGCCAAAGTTTCAAATATCGATTTCAGTGTTTGTACAAATAATTCCTGTGAGCCAAAAGCTTGGGCTTCAGACTGAGGGTCCCATTTCAGACAGCGTGTGTGTGTGTGTGTGTGTGTGTGTGTGTGTGTGTGTGTGTGTGTGTGTGTGTGTGTGTGTGTGTGTGTGTGTGTGTGTGTGTGTGTGTGTGTGTGTCTGTTTTCCTACTCTACTCATCTCTACTTTCTTGCTGATCAAAGTTTCTGTTTCTGAAGGGCAGCCAATCAAAAGAAAGTTGACTTGAAAGGAGGGTGGCCTTCAAGGGTGAGGAACTAAAATGTTTTGTTTCAAATGGCAGATGACAGGGAGCGAACCAACATCCAGTTTAAGATAAATAAGGTTTATTTTAAACTTTGAATTAAGGAAACTCTAGTGGAGTCCAGAAATAATAGTATGCAGCTGGAAATGAAAAGTCCAGCTTAAGTTATTATGCATGTAATCACAAAACATTTTGTACTTCTTATGTGCTGTTACACTATGACTATGACTCCCCTGCCCCGACATAACCTTTGACCAAACTGCATGAACAAGACACGCACAGTGTGGCTGATGCCACATGTGATTCACTCCAACATGATATGTAGGACATTTAAAACAATCTTAAATACATTTGTGTAATAAACCATGTAAATGCTTAAGTGTTGTACATTAGAGGCAGAAATTATAAATCATTATTCTGAGATTTGAAAAGTTCCCTTATGAAACAAAACTACTGAAAAAAAAAGTTGTGATTCTTAACAAGTTTCTCAGTTAACTCTGACAGCTACAATGTAACTGCAAAACATTTTAGCCTGGCTGAAATGTCTGGTAGTTACATTGTAACTAAGACCTCCAGAGTCTTACAGAGGCTATGTCAGATGATTTGCCAGTTTGCACATTTCTCACTTTGGTCTTCATAGCTGATTCTGCTCTCAGTATTTTGTTAATTTGAACTGTTGCATTAGCCCAATTAAGAAAGTGCTGTCTAAAAGATTAACAGCTCAACAGTCAACCTATTGCAAGCTCTCCATCACCACTGAGCTTGGCTCGGCTGCTAATTGTCACTTTGCTTTTACAGTTCTGCAAAAAAATCTGCTTGAACTTAAACTTCTAAATCAAACAATCAAATCTCGCCGCCCATGTAGTGATTTAGTTTATTTGATGTTTATGTGTATAAAGACAAATATGTAGCATGAACCAGTTCCACATGCCACACATTTATAGGCTAAACTAGTCTGCAATTACCACCCACTGTTGAGCCTTTATCCTTCTACATCTAAAAGAATGTATCTTTATCTTTTATGTCACGGTGTGTGAGCATGTGTGTGTGCGCACAAACAGCCTCAGAGTGCTTCCACAGTCATGTCTCATTAGTCAAAGTCTGGCTGGAAGAGAATGAAGACTTAGTAGCCAGTAGTTCGAGGTGTGAGAGTCACTCCGCCGAGCTAATGTCACACTGCAGCATGGTGATAATCCCTGCAGTCATAAACAGATGCTAGAAGCCCAGAAACCGCATAGTAAACACACACTCGCAAACATGCGCAGTGTGCCAAATCTCTGTACATACACACATGAATACTTGCACAAACATAAAAATCAGACACGCACACGCAACCCTAACACCTCAGACCCATGTTGATGTGCAGTACTACAGACTTCCAGACTCTGAAAATAACAAACCGCCTCAGAAACCAATTATTACTCCACCAATGCTGCTGCAGCCATAATACACATGCTGAACTAACAGTCTATCACACACACAAACACACACACCACAGTTATAACCCAAAACACTGCAGACATTTCCATGAACCTAAGAAACTGTCTCCACTCCAAAAACCACTTCAAACTGACCAGTGTGTGCGTGAATGGGTGTGAATGCGGTTCAACAGTTCATGTTTTCGGTTCACAGCTCGTGCATCCAAAGCGAGCCAATATCCATCACCCACCAAAGATTTACACTCTCTAATCTGATCTGTTATTTAAACACTAATGAAAGATACCATCTCTTGCCTTAAAACACAGAAATGCAGAAATTCAGTCTTATCTCCTAAACACTAAATTCCTTTGCTATCAGGCTAAAATCATTCACATCCAGCAGCGCCGGGCAGCTTTTCCTCTAAACTTTCTGCGAACCGGTGTGTACCAACAAACATAACAAATGTTGGGTGCAGCAGAGACTCAGAAGAATCTATCTCGAATGGCTTTTTAGACGGAACTGCTGTGGTGAAAATGGCTTTGTGTCTTCACAGTGGAGATAATTTCAAGCTCTACTGCTCAGTAAAAATGGAGAAAAAAAAATTGAAACTTTGCCCTGAAATGATCAGCGGGAACAATGTTATCACTCACAGGCTTTAGAGCTAATCATTTCGCACTAATCCAGAGCTTTTCTTTGAAATCCATACCCCCGCTATCTGGGATCACTGTTACAATTATCTTCTGCTGTTCATATTGTCAACATATTACAGCATGATCACTTGATTTGAGGCTTCATTATCTACTTTGTAATTGCTGTTGATAGACGCATCTCACCACTGTAATCAGCTGTGCGATTACTCATCTCAGTAAAAATTATCTTTAAATAATGCGATCAGTCAGTTGCAGGCTAATTATCGAAGGATTTAGCCGACTGATTTTCTCTGAAATTACTGTCTCGGTACCTGCAATATCGGTTTCATTCTCCTGCATGTCTGAGGCCGTTATCTCCTTCATTCTCACACGCTTTGAATTGAACAGAGGCTGTAAAACAGTCAAGTAAGTGAAGGATAAGAGGATCGGGAACTCACTTAACTATTCTACACCCACAGGGTGAGAGTAAAGAATGTATAGCATTCCTATATGCACAGGACAATAGAGCGAGAGAGCCAGATGGGTGCGTAAGGAGCAAAGACATGAGGAGAGGTTAAGGAATGAATGAAAGCGGCGCGAGTGGGTTTGGGGGGGGGTCCTCCAAATCAAGATAAAACCAGTACTGACAGAGCAGCCTTGCGTAAGTGAATGCGCATGCACGAGTGTATCCAAACACATTCATGTGTTTGTATATGTGCACAGTTGTGTTGTGACATGCCTATCTCCTCCACACCTCCTTCAACCACATGCCCCTCCTCCGTACCCCCCAGGCTACTGCCCTACACCTGACCCAGCCCTGCCCGGCCCTTCAGGGCCTGTTGCAAAAAAAAAAAAAAAAAAGATGTGAAGGGGAACCGTTTTCTGTCCCCATGGGGGGCAGTCAGTGTGGATCTGTCAGCCAAGCTTAGGGCCCTCTCCTCTGGGCTGTGGTGCCCAGCAGGCCCCCTCCAGCCCCCAAGAGGACCGAGGGCTTTGAAATGAGCCCCCAGACTCCAGACTCCAGAGACGCGCCTTTGTATGGTAGCTGTTGGGGGGCATTGATGACTGACTCCATCTTTGTGTTTGTGAACATGCCACGCAAGAGAAGCTGAATTACAGAGGAAAACTTGCGAAGACAATAGAAGACGGCCATGTTGTGTCAGAAAGTTTGCTGTTGTCAGAGACAAGACAGAAAAGGAGAGACAACCATAAGTTCACATTAGATATCTAAGACTTTATCAGCTGTCGCTGTTACCACACTACAAGCTATGTTCAAGGCTGTGTTGCTTATGTGAGTGTGTGGAAGAGGGTATTTACTAGCTTGTACCATCTCTTTGGAGGGAGAGTAATCACTATCAAAGTTTACTTTTAAATCCAGACCATATGCAGTTAAATTTTGCCCTCTTTGTCACCAAGTCTGGGTAGGAATTCCCAGCACCACTTAGCTGGACAGAGCCCAGTGCTGGTTGCATGAGAAACACTAGCAGATTCCTTATAGCGGTCTACAGTTTCTCTCTCTCTCTCTCTCTCTCTCTCGCTCTCTCTCTCTCTCTCTCTGTCAACAAAAAGCAGCTATAGTGCAGCAGAGTGCAAAGAAAAACCAGGCATGACAGGGTCAACACCAAAGCAGCCAAAAAAGTCACATTTGATCACTTTCATCCGAACAACTCGTGACAAATTTACCCAAAAGAGCCATGAAACATTAACTGCTTTATTTTTATTTTTTAGCCTTATTGTGCGTGCATGCGTGCGTGCATGCGTGCGTACATGTGTCCAGATGGATATCTCTCTACGTATGCAAATATGTGTTTTTGTAAATGTGTGTGTGCAGTGCCTTTAATTAAAGCTTGTCACTAAGACTCCTCACACTCAGTCAGTCTACTGCATTCCCGTGTGTCACTGTCTGTCACTCAGACCACATCACTTGAACAATCACACACAGACAGACAGACAGACACACACACACACACACACACAAACATGCGTACATGTACACGTACACATGGCAGTACACAAAACTCAGTGGACATATCACTGGTCAGCGAGGCTACTTAATTATGTTATAAAGGCCTTATGCCGTCTGGATGCTGACTTGTGATACCCGATTGGCATCGTAAAACCTTCTGACTGTTCTTCATTCCCTTCCATGGCACTCAGGCTCAACATTTTCCTCATGAACTAACAGATTCGCATGAGGGCAAGTTGGGGTAACTGACATAAAAGTGGCAAATAAAAAGAGTGTATAAACATGATGCATGCATTCAAACGGTAGAAGTAGGAGGGATGGAGGGGTCACTAACAAGGTTGGATACATTATATCCTTTTTATGATTCTGGGCTGTCCTAGATGACTACAAGATGACCATGTAAAATATGGGGGGAAATAGTTTGTCTTCACGGCTGTCACATCAGGTATTTTCTTCTGGCATTGCTGCAACTCAAATTAACATAGAAATAAATCATTTTAAAGAAACCCTTAAGTTCCAGTGATGATTATTATCATTATTATTCCCACTTTCAACTGACACATGCTGTCCTAGAAGGTCACTAAGTATTCAGAGCTCATTGGATAGAGGCAAACCAAATAAAAATGTAAAAAAGGACTTTTTCAAAACCCCTCTTGCACTGAGCAATGTTAATTCTGTTAGTAAGCAGTAGGTTAGAACTTTTAAACAGAGTGTCCTTGAGAGTCACCAAAGCACAAAATAAGGGAATGCTTTTTTTTTGAAGAAGAAGAAGAAGTAAAACTCTACAGACAGAGAATTTCTAAAAAAGACAAGAAATCGCAGCCTATGGTGGCCCAATAACTGACAAGAAATTTTATGATGATACTTGTTGATCTGTGCATTTTAAAGAGAATGCGCCGGGCAAACTCATTTAATACAGAATTAACACAATGGCGTCAACACATCATTACTCACAGTCTCTCCAGCTCCTTCAGGTCCTGGAAGGCTCCTCTCTCGATTGTGGTGATTTTGTTCTCCATTAACTGCCTGAGAGAGAAACACCAAGAGAGTGTGAGACTATGTGAATTGGACAATAAAAAAAGGAACGACAAGAGAGGGGGGGAGGAGAGTGATAGAGAGACACAGAGCGTGAGAGCTGACAGAGTGATTTGTGTGATGAAACCATAAGAGGCCAAAAAAAAAGGAGAAAGATGGCTGGATGGGGCCACCGATAAGAGAGAGAAGAGAAAGACGGAGTGAGATAGGGCACAGGAGATTGACACTGGAGAGAAGAGAGCGGGAGAAATGGAGAAGGATCAGGCAGTAGTGGGTGTGAAAAAAAGAAGCAAAGCAGATTGGTGGAGATGGAAAGTGATAGAAGGTTTTAAAAAAGCAAGAAAGAGGGGAGACAATCAGCAGCGGGTCGATAGAGCCCCAGAATTGACTTTAAAACTGGCCCATCAGTTGGACAGCGACTCATCTATCATCCAATTTACTCTCTATCTAACTGCATAGCTCTGACTACTCATTCACTTACACTAGCACAACTCCACTAAGATTAGTGTGCTGACGAAGCCAAGCAAAAACACACAGGCTTTTATGGGCCATCTCCACTGAGCTCTTCTTTTTTAATTAATTGATTTATCAGTGAGTCAACTGCATTTTTAAAAAAAATACAGCCCCATAAGAAAATAAAAGAAAAAAGGGGAAATATATTTTAAAAGACTCTTCTCACAAATTTATCAAAAAAAAAAATCTAGTCTCACGTTTTGTTTTGTTTTTGAAGTGCAGTATTTTTGCATTTAAAAAAGGCCATAAACTCACTAATTATAGAGCTTTTGGATGAACATACCGGAAATAGCTAAAGTGAAAACTAGAGCACACAAATAAACACAGACATACACACATACACATAATTAAGGACATAATCTCTGGAGGAATTCCAACTATGTGTATTCCCTGCCATTCATTTTGGCTGCTGAATGGCGCGCACAGCAGCTATCCCTGTCCCGGCAGTGACGGTGCAGGGGAACTCTTAAATCTGGATTCATCCCAGGTAAAGAAACCTGTTCTTACGTGACTCTCCCCCCGTCTCTCACTTTCCTTTCACCCTTCCCTCCCTTCCAGCAGCTACATTCCTCCCTCCGCGGTTACACCTAATGACCGCTATCTCTTTCCTCTTTTTGCCCTCCATCACTTCCTCGCCAGCGCGTTAATCACTCCAGCACATGGGCCCCGGGGCCCGGTGGTTAAAATAAGCCCCCTCCTGACACTTCCACTGGCAGATTAACACGACAGCATTAACAGGTGCCGCTGCTATTCTGTTTAGACACTTATGATGGCTCACAAGTGTCTAAACCGCAGCTTCCCACCACTGGATGAAGTGCCTTCACTGCTGCCGAGCACGGCCAGAAACTGTTAAATCTCTGTGCTGTGATGTTCTGTTGGAAAGTTTTTTTTTGGATATGCAAGGTGCTGCTTAACAGAGTGCGTGCTTGAGAATATTGTTGTTTTCCTTTTTGCATTTTCAAAGAAGGAGGGGATAAAGAGAGGATAAAATGCGCGGAATACGCGGCACTTACAACACTCGCAGATGCCTCAGCCCTGCGAAATCCGTCTTGGTGATTTTCGTGAGGTTGTTTGCATTCAGGTCCCTAGAAAGAGAAATTGTATTTTTTTTAAATGAATTAATTAAAAGATATATTAATCAATCAAGCACAATGTTTGTGATGGTGCTCATTGATGAAGTGGGTTTTTGCTAAAACTTCTTGTGCCGTAAGCAACGCAGGATTGTCATGTGAGCGTCAGAGAAACTGAGAGGAGCTGTGGCTGCTGCACATCGGCAAATGTTAATTTCATCGAGGGTCTTTTAATGATAAAATGCGGCCTCTTTAAATCAGAGCCCACTTGTCCAAATCCGTTTTTGATTAACTCGCTGGTCTCCCGACAAACCGATGTGGTCTACGGAGGCTGTGCTAATGCAACAGTTCGAAACCACCAACCACAGCAGCCCCCAACTTCAGCTCCGCGATCAGCACTGACGTGTCTTCGCATTAGGCACCAGTAAAAAGAGCTTTAGTGTTTTTATCATTTACACCACAGACCAACATTTACATCAGCTGCGTACTGCGGCGTTAACAAGGTCGAAAGTATAGGTTAGACATGACATAAAGCTGTGTGCTGTTAAAGATGTGGTCCTCGAGGGAGACCACATCTTCAATGCCTCCCGTTTAAAAACATATTAATTAGACAGGAAAATTTTGGGGAATATTGTTTGATCGTAAGCGCTGGAGCTGATGACATTTCCTAACCACTGATGGAAATAAAATTTAGGGGTAAAAACATCAGAAGGTGTGACATTTTTTTCTCAATAAACTCTTTAAACTCCTCACACCCGTTCACAAGATTCGCCCCATTAAAAGGTAAATACGGTCTCGTTATTTGTCATAATTTACGCATAAAAATGACAACACGACATTATGGTGACTTTTCTAATGCAATGTTTCCAATTTTTTAGGTAAAATCTAACAATCCCGTACTTACAGTCTCTCCGTGTTTCGAGGTATGTTTCTGGGCACGCTGCGCAGTCCTTGTCCGTGACAGTCCACTGCCGTACCGGTGCAGGAGCACTGGGCCGGGCATGGCTGACCGTCCGCTCCGCTGGACAGGACCAGAACAGTCACCAGCAGCCCCAGCACAGTCACCGGGGAGCGGTGAGGGCCAACCGGGCACCGAGCTCCCACCATCACTGCGGCAAGTGGGGGCCAATATGAGACCCGCAAAAATACCGTGAAAACAGATGGGCGTTCAAAGATAAAGCCCGAAATCCCCCGAAGGAGCTCACCAAACTCACTCAACGGGATGCCGTCCTCCTTTTCGCTGTCCTCCCTTTGCACACGCGTGTTTCAGAAATGTCTGGTTCTGAATTTACATTTGGGTCCTCTGAAAGGGGTTTCAGTGCGTGAGGACTGCGACCAGGGACTTGGGTCCCCCTGAACAGAAAGAGGGGAGCTCGATAAGGCAGTGGAGCGGCTCTTTGGCTGCGCTACAGCGGCGCAAACTTCCACATGTCCCCGGCATGCGGTGTCCAAATCCCCCCGGTGAGTGCCGTGCCTGTGTATGTAAATGTGTGCCCGCGGAGCAAAACCAGTAAACACCTCGGTCCTTGATCTGATCCAAAGAACCCCTCTCACATGCACACAGACTTTGTGTGTATACACACACACTCACACACTCCAGGTAAGGCTCTGTTGGTTGTAATTCACAACACGCGTCCTGCGAGGAAGCCGCGGCTGTTCTTCTTTCTCCCCCCCAAAAAAGAGAAAAAGCTCAACAGAGGTCACCGTGGCGGAGAGATATTGATCCCGATAATAACGATATGAACTGCCGGTCAGCGGTGAGGGTAACGCGAGAGACAGAAAATCGTGAAAGACCAGAGCGCAATACTATAATCCAACTCTGCGTGGTGCGTCAAAGCGCTGCTCCCGAGAGTGTGTGATAGGGAGAGAGAGAACAGACGCAGCAGCAGACGTGCTCTCTCTCTCTCTCCCCCTCTCTCTCCCTGTCTCTCTCCCTCTCTCAGACAAATACAAAACATCCACGCTTCGCGTTTTCCCTCAAGGTAGCAGCAGGTTTTCAGCTGGCCGTCAATCAAACAGCAACAGTTTGACCTCGGAAGGGGACTCTCCTTTTCACTGCAGTGTCCCGGTCACCTGATGCTTTATTTTGCTGGCTTCAGGAGGGCGACCGAGCTTCAGACTGAAAACTAATGTGGAACATTTAGAAACAACTTTTGAGCCCTGGATTTCTATAGGGATGGATGAAATACTGCATCTGATAGACATTTTTTTTTTTACATTGAGTTTGCTTTAAAATCCTCACATTATGTGACTGCACAAGATAAGCAACTGGAATGGATTTGAACTGATTTGTTTTTATCCATCAAAAAAATATTAGTTTTAGTGTCAATAGAATTATGTGACACTGAAGCCTTTGCAAACCTTTCAGCTCTAACATTAAACTTTCAGAAACTCTTCCTCACTCATGTCTGGAGGGAGACCAGCAACTATTTGCATTTGTAGATGCTGTCATTTACTGAGTAATGACAATAATCATAATAAGATCAGTTACTGTAACGGAAACAAAATACATGTGAAGTTCTTCAACATTTGCAGAAAGGACATTGTCTGCTGCACATTATCTGCTAATTGTAGTTCACATTGTTTCTAGCCAGCAATAGAGCAGTTGTGTGGACTGGTGATTTCCAGTAAGATCAGTGTTTTGCTGAACTACCCCGAGCACAGATATATAACTGTACAGTCAGCTCAGCGACACTGATCAGCTGTTAACCCATCCAGCAGTCACCTCTATGTAAAAGAACTGTCACTAAGATTAAAATGTGTTTTGTTGTAACTTTTAGATATTTAAGTGATTATTCACTGTAACAGGAATATAACAGAAGGTTTCTGAAACAGATACCATCTATGTAATTCTCTAGAATACATTCAATAGACTGCCATTTCATATCTCAGCGCTTTAAGCCTTCAAGTCTCTTCCAGCTCTCCGGACATATAAATTACTGGTTGTTTTTGAACAAACTCCTTTTCATGTTTCTGCCACAGATGAAACTGTCAAATACCACCTTTGTTTTTCTCTTCATTTTTTTCTTTCACTTAACATTTTTGGTTGATTTACTTTTTTTGAAGAATAGAAACACTTGATGGGGTAATCTTACTGCTGATTCTTAAAAAGTTGATTCTGTTGATCTGGACGTAGCGTTTTCATTGGGAGAAACGTTTCGTCACTCATCCAAGTGACTTCTTCAGTCTCCGCTGACTGCAGGTTTCCCCAACCTTATAAACAGTACATTTGCAATGACTGAATATCAAGGAACTGACCTCCCAGCCCATTGTTCCTTCAGTGGTGCTAGTTTCAGTCATTATGCAAATGTACTGTTTATAAGGTTGGGGAAACCTGCAGTCAGCGGAGACTGAAGACGTCACTTGGATGAGCGACGAAACGTTTCTCCCACTGAAAACGCTACGTCCAGATCAACAAAATCAACTTTTTGGGATTTACTTACCTAGATGATTGAGTGGAGTTATACTCTCAGATTTGTAACATACATCCATTTTCTCAACCAGTTATCCCTTTCAGAGTCCCAGGGTTACTGGAGCCTATCCCAGCTGGCACAGGGCAAAAGGCAGGGTACACCCTGGACAGGTCACCAGTCTATTTCACACATTCCTGGATAAGGCATAAACTGTCATATCAAAGAGTTTTCACTGGACTCTGTGCAATCTTATTGCTCTAAAATCTAGAATTTGCTATACAAAGTCGACTCAGTGAGAAGGTATCCCCGGGTCATCACCCCTCCACCACCATGTTTAACACCTGGTATGATGCTTTTTTTCAACATTTGGTTTTGTGCATTATAACCAAACATTTCCTCTTTGGTCTCATCTGTCCAGAGGACATTGTTCCAGGAGTTTTGTGGTCTGTTCGGACGCAACTTCGCAAACCCAACCCTGTCATGTTATTTTTATAGAGAAGAGGCTTTCTTGTGGCAATCCTTCCAAGCAAGTCATACTTGTTCAGTCTTTTTCTAATTGTACTGTCATGAACTTCAACATTTAACATGTTAACTGAAGCCTGTAGAGTCTGAGATGCAGCTCTTCGGTTTTTGCTGTTTGTCTGAGCATCGCACGCTCTGAACTTGGGGTTCATTTGCTGGGATGTCCAGTCATGGAAAGACTGCAGCATTGTGGTAACACAAACCTGAATCCTCAAGACCAGCAAACTGCCAAAACGTCTGCTTTCATAGAGCTGGTCATGCTTTCTGATGATCACTTAATCAAGTGCATTTGATTAGCAGGCTGCTACTTACTCTCTTAATTCCTATGGAAGCAGTCAGGGATGAGCTCAGTTTTTCACAGGACTGCATAGTCCTGTGAAAAGATTCGATTTCACAGGACTGTGCAATATAATGTAATAGGTAATCTTCATTAGGATAAGTAGTATAAATATCTTAATAAGATGACATAGCTGTGGCAAAGCTTGTCCTCTCCTGTCAATCTCTCTCTTTCATGAACCCTTCCTTTGTGGCTCCCAAAACAGAATACAAACAGCTGTGTGTGATTGTAATGCTGATATGTTTCCAAACACACTTCCATAGCCTCAAAGTCTGCTTAGAGCCTGGAGAAAATTCAGTATATCTTACAGATTTTTCCCCCTTTTGTGAGTAGGGTTAATAAAAAGAGGGTAGGATAGATGAGGAGGGGGTCATGTATCGTAGCTGAACAGGGGGAAGAAAATACTCAGAGGGGAGATTAAGCCTGACCCTTTATGTCCTGCAATACAACAAGACTTCAGGGCACATGGCATGTTTAGACACGGCCTTACCTGACCCGCGTGCTCCTGACACACACACACACACACACACACATGCAGTTGTGTTTCCATCACTTCAAAGGGCATTGCACTGACTCTCACTAATTTCCTGGAGACTTACCTTAATCCTCACCATAACCCCCAGTCTTAAAACATGTCTTCATGCTAAAATTTGATTATTTATGTTTTGGGACATGCTTTTTGAAACTAAAAGGAAGTTACAACCGTATGCACCCAAAGCAAGAGTAATGAAGGTA
Organism: Pelvicachromis taeniatus; assembly: GCA_015108175.1. Taxonomy (NCBI): domain Eukaryota; kingdom Metazoa; phylum Chordata; class Actinopteri; order Cichliformes; family Cichlidae; genus Pelvicachromis; species Pelvicachromis taeniatus. The sequence continues at coordinate 15,796 of VURO01020753.1, forward strand.
AACATAGAAAAACACATTGCACAGGCACACGTACAGGATTGAAGTAAAGCCCATGTGTCAAGCTGCAAGATTGTTTGAATGTTATTTGATAAAGACATTTGAGATTCAGCAACTGGTTCATGTGCACGTCTAACGGTGAGCGTCACTACTTGATTTAGTCATTTTTGTGTTTTAAGTTATATTGGTGGGGTGGTTGTAAATATTATAATGCCCCATTCAGTCAAGACTAATACAGTACCTTGTAAAGACCTTGAGTCACCTCGTAGTTCTTTTAATTTTGCTATAATGGGAAATGAGTGCAGTGATTTATTGTAATGTGACAATATCAACACAGCTTGAACTCTTTAGGGCAAATGTCCTTGTCATTTCTTTAAGTAGGCTTCAGGAATAGTTCTCGGGTTTTCTTGAAGGACATTCAAAGTTTGTCTTTGCATGTTGGCTGCCTTTTGTTCTGTTTGCTGTCAACACAATGCCACCCCGCTTCAAAAATATCCATGTCCGGGCTCTGGGGAGGTCAGTCTATGACCAACAGTTTGCCACTGTGTGTTTCTCCATTCAGTTACGCCTCTACTGTATTTGCAGAGTATTTAGGATTATTGTCATGTTGAAAAATGAAGCTGCTGCGAATCAGATGGTTTCCAGATGGTATTCATGGTGGATCAAAATCTCATGGTACCCTTCTGCATTCATAATTTCATCAAATATTACAAACCAGCACCACTGGCGTCAGCAAACAGTAGATGAAACAACTGAAAATCGAGATGCACGTCTCATGTTCTGTGTCAGGTCTTTGAGGGATTCGTTCCTAAGGACATACTTTTAAGACACTGTTCTTCTGTTGTAGATAGATATTAGGCATGCCACTTCTTTTGTCCTCTGCTTGTCCAGTTTCCTATTTTTTTTTATAAATAGGAATATGCAAAGGTTTCAGCAGTAACTCTGCAAGAATCATCTTGTAAATGCAAAAATAATATTTTATGTCTGTCAAACAATCTTTTATGAGTGCAAACACTTGTTTATTTCTTTGGGCTAGGTTCCCTTTTATGTTTAAGTGATTCATAGGTCAGGTTAAATGGCTTAAAAAACATTCTTATGGCCTGGGTGAGTAAAAAAAAGCATCCAACGTCAAAAGAAACACTTAGAAAGACCTTACAAATCCTGCAAAAATATTGCTCATGGCCACTTTAAAAAAAACAAGAAAGTCTGGCTCCTTGGAAGCAAAATATAAAGACATATGGGTTGACTCCAAACCTTTTCATATTTCTGTATATCTCAGGAAATATTAGACATTCATGGTCCTCAGTTATAATGTTTTTTGGTAATCCTGCAAGTTATTCTGTAGAGACATCAGGATGACATTGTTAGTAAAAAAGGTCTTGAGAGCTTTGGATAAACCACATGATAATTGGTAATTTTTAAAGTTTTAATATTTTCTTAATAACTTAATTCTTATATAAATAATTACATTTCCATTAGCTGCTGGTATTAAATATATACATGGTGAAACAAGCAATAACAGTTATATTGTGAGCATATTGAACATTACACCTGCTTCCGTGCTAACAGCAGACTAATATGGCTGTAGACTCATCATGCACCTTCTACTTAGACGTGCTATTTTCAGTGCATTTGTATTCATCAGTGATAAGTAGCCAAGTTTACATGAAGTGCACTACTAGTACTTACCCTTAATGGCATGAGAGCAAAAGGAGCACTCTTCGTCCAGGCTGTGGAGAATATGTGTTATGAACCAATGCCAGCTAGATTGCTAGTAATCAACAGCACTGCTAATGCATGTTAAACTCAAGTCTTCACTGTGAACATATTTAGTGATGCCCAAAACCTAGAGATGTTTACAAAAAGTGAAGGTCAAACATTGTTGCTTTCTGGAATGTTTCCAGTTTTTGATGTTCAATTAGAGACAATAAATACTTTCAAACATTAAAATTCACATACCATAAAAGTAAGCCTGTCGTGCATGTAGTAAGAAATGCAGTTGTGTCTCATTTGTTCTGAATATCAGGCCAGTAAATATAATGAATAAATACCATAAATACTATTAGGTTCATAGTGACTGTACATAGCAATGTACATATTTAAGGCACATTTGATGATAAATGACGATACATAATTTTCTTAGGGATTAATAAAGTACGCTGACTCTGCTTATGAAAAATTTCAACAGGCAGCATTAAACTGAGATCTTCAATTTCTTTCTTATTTAACCAAACTCTACCATACATAGGCTTATCAATTTTTCTAAATATTATACATTTGAGCATTAATAAAACAAATAATGAGTTTCATGAATGACGAGAAGCTTAATTTTAACGAATGACATTCCACCAAACTGTCTGAATAAACAATAAGTGGACATGACACATATATGCAGCCATATGAAAAACTAAATACACCCACACCCCATCATTAAATAGCTTGTAGAACCACCTTCAGCAGCAATAACTTGAATTATAATTTAATAATAATTAAAATAATCCTGGAAAAACTTTCTTTACAACATTGTTTCATTCACTGAGGTTTTCAAACATTTCTTTATGCAATGCTCTTATGATCCTGTGACAGCATTTCAATCAGACTGAGGTTTGGACTGTGGGTCATTCTGCCGTTCGCTTGTAGATTTGCTGCTGTGCTTGGGATCAATGCTCTGTTGGTTGACCCAGTGTAATCCAAGCTACAGCTGTAGGACTGACGGCTTCACATTTGACCCTGCAATACTTTGGTATATAGAAGAGTTCATGGTTGACTCAGTGACAAGGTTCCCCCAGGACCTACAGCTGCAAAACAACAAAAACATCTTCATCCCTCCACCACCGTGCTCGACAGCTGGTTAGAAGTGTTTGTGCTGATATGCTGTGTTTGGTTTTTGCCAACCACAGTAATGTACATTATAGCCCAACATCTATACTTTGGTCTCATCTATCCAAAGAATGTTTTTTCAGAAGTCCTGTGGTTTGTTCAGCTGTAACTTAGTGACACTCTGCATAATGCTGTCAGGTTCTTTTTAGAAAGAAAAGTCTTCCTCATGTCAATCCTTCAAAACAAGCCATACTTTTTCAGTTTCTTTCTAATTGTACTGCCATGAACTTTAAAACTTGACATGCTAACTATGGATTGTAGAATCTGACATGTAGCTCTTTGGGATTTTGCAGTTTCTCTGAACATTGCACAGTCTGACCTTGGGGTGAATTTACCTGGGACATACACTGCTGAGCACATTGTACATTATGTTAACACACACCTGAACGCTTCAGACCAGCGAATTTTCAAAAACCTCTGGTTTTGCTGATAATCAATTAATTGGGTGCATTTGATTAACAGCATCAAGCTGCTACTTACCCTGTAAGCTGTATGGTGTTCTTAGTTTTTTTTTCCAGAATTGCACAAAGTCCTGTAAAAATGTTTGTTCTTACAGGACTGTACCTGTAATTAAAGACTTCCACCAAGTGGGATTCAGACTGGGAAACAATCCATGAAAACCAAACTGTGTATATCTCTAAACAAAAGAACAGGAATTGTGTTTTTATTATGGAGTCAAACCATAAGACTTATGCTAAAATTTTCACCCCAAGAAATCTGTCGGGTTTGGAGTTTTGCAGAGCTGCTAATGAGATGTGAATCTGTCTGTCGGCTCTGATGTTGGTGCAGATCAGTCTAGCCTGTTGATTTAGGAGCTGTTTGTGTTATCTTTGGTTTATGGCCATGCAGTAAAGCTGAAGGTGTGGGAGGTCAGTTCAGCCACCTGGCCTCTGGACAGCTGCTACTGAGACACATGCTGCAAAGAGTATGCCATACAGTACGCACGCACACACTCATGCCCATCTTGCTCATTTTAATTTATGCACAGCCACAAGTTTATGCAATGCAGCAGACAGACACACAGAGAAACAGACAGAATTTTAAACAGTTTATTACGTGTATGTATTAATTAACCACATTAATCAAATCTGCTATGGGTTTCTCTTCAGCCTATGTTTGTGTGTTTTGCTTGATAATCACATAATTAAAAACCAATGATGTTTGTGTTTGGACTGGCACTGTCAACACACTGGCTGGTTACACAGCTGCATGGAGACACACACAGACACAGACAGAGGGATGAACACACAGTGCCACACCAAAACACACAAACTTAAGAAAAACAGAAACTCCTCCTCTTGGATTCCTTTCACTCCCAACTGTCAGTTTTGTCCTGATGCGATCTGTTCATGAAGTGTATTGAAACTGCACTGAGGCCCTGAGGTGTGTAAGTGGTTGGTTACCTTTGTTGTGATGGGTCTGAGAGGCTGTTGTCTATCTCAAACACACCCAGCCGCCAAGGCCCAGGGAAATGATCAGGAGGTGAATAGGATCTCATGAATTGACTGGTATGTTGGAAATGCTCCACTGTTCTGCCTCTCGAGTAAGGTGTGTCTGGTTTCACATGTTAGGTGTGTGCCATTGTTTGTGTAAGTGGGGAAAAAATTGTTCATTATATTTCACTTGAAAGATCATTGAACGTTAAAATCTGCCTCAGTGTTTGTCATTTTAAATAAAAGGACATACCGTATATCTTCCAATAGTAGCACGGCGTTTATTCAAAAAATTATCCGGCCAGCCCGGCGTTTAAAAGAGACCGGCGGTTATTGGAGACTAGCTTTTATTCCCTTCTCAGAATTGTTGCGGAAGTGAGGGGGAAAGAGGACCCAGGCACGGTTTTTAGACTGAGGTGAAAAGACAGTGAGTTTACTTACAGTGCTCCAAAACGTAGACCAACAGTTCACAAATAATGCAGTTCCCAATTGTGCTCCTCCTTTGCTCCTGAGTGTCTCCTTGTCTGTGGTAGCCCAGTGCACAAGTGGTGCTCCCCAAAACTTCTCTCCACCCGACTCTCCTCAAGAGGAAGTAAAAGACCAGAAAATCACAGATAGCAGGTTCGCCAGCTGACAGTTCCAGTTGAGTGTAATAATCCCACTTCGATGGTCGCTGCATCCAGCTTAACTACTGCTGGTCGTAGATGATGGCTGATTGGAAACAGCTGGCTGAGCGATGAGACGCGGGAGGACCAACGACAGCGCGGAGGGGTTTTTTGGGGGGGTTTTTTGAGCGACGTTCCAGTCCAACATACCAGTTGGTGGTGGTAATGCAACATTCAGTTGTTTGCCAACTGCCAATAAAATTTAAAAAAACGAAGAAGACAGCGCATAGGGACTTGGTGATCGGTGTCTATTTGTTGTGACATGTTTTCAAGCCGGTGTTTAAAAGAGACAGGCTACTAATGGAAGATATACGGTATACATATACGTTACACCTTGCTAGTACTGGGCTGTACCATGTTGAAAGGATGGCAGAGAATTTTTCCAAGAAGGTTCATCTACTAATCAAAAGGGTGGTGGTTCCATCGCCAGCTCCTCCAATCTGCATGTTGAAGTGTCCTTGGGCAAGATACTGAACTGTGCATTAATCAGACAGTGAGTGTGCATGAATGACAAAGAGTTGCACAAACGTGTGTGTGTGTTTGGGTGAATGAGCTTTTAGTGCTAAATTAGAATAGGAAAGTGCCATAGAAGTACCGGTCCATCTGTCACTTACAGTAATGTTGGCTGCACATCCATGATGCTCCATTCTCCACACCCCAAAGGATCTCTATTGGACTGCATTCTGGTGCATGTGAAGGCCATGTGAATCCAGTGAACTCACGGTCATGTTTAAGAAACCAGTTTGAGATCATCTGAGCTTTGTGACCTGGCACATTATCCTTCAGAAGTTTGGAACACTGCGGTCAGAAAGGGATGGATATGGTTAGCAACAATATCTGGGTAGACTGTGCTGTTTAAATCATGCTCAGCTGATACAAAAGGGCCCAAGGAGTGCCACGAAAATATCTCTCAACCAATTTCATCTCCACCAAAAGCTTGAGCTGCTGATACAAGGCAGGATGGATTCATGCTTTTCATGTTTTCCCATCCTCTGTTGTGAGGCCCTGCGCACTGTATGCCTCAGTTTCCTGTTCGTAGCTCACAGAAGTGGCACTCAGTGTGGTCTTCTGCTGCTCTAGCCCATCTATTTCAAAATTCAACATGCTGTGCATTCAGAGACGTTCTTCTCCATATTTTGGTTGCAACAAGTACTTATTTCAACTATTTGCTCTTTAACCAGCTCAAAGCAAATCTGGACATTCTCCTGTGACCTCTCGCATCAACAAGGCACGAGAACTGCTGCTTACTGGATATTTTCTCTTTTTTTGAAGTATTCTCTGTAAAATCTCTCTGTAAATCCCGGTATATCAGCACTTTCTGCAATCTCACACCCGTGTGTCTGACATCAACAGCCACATTCAAAGCCACTCGAATCACCTTTTTCTCCTGTCGATGCTCAGTTTGAACTAAATTATGTAATCCCTAAATGCAATCAGCTGCAGCCATTTATTGACTAGAAAATAGAGTTAATAACACATGAACAGTTGTACCTAATGCATTGCATACATGTATTTACAGGATGCACTACAACAGAAATGACAGAAGAACAGTGTGAAAACTACTCAGTATGAGTAATAACTGGGCATTCATGTACTACTCAGGTGAAAATCAGCTTTTATTTGCATATAAACCACACTGTGAATCAACAAATATGCTCTGTTTTATTGGTCAGAATATTTTAACAACATGCTGACAGGCGTTTCCAGTATATAATAAATACTGCTTTACATTACTTCTTTTATTAGGTTCACTGCCGATAAATATTGCTTGAAGTAACTTAGATTTAATGCTCAGCCTCTGTCAGTTATTACTGTAAAGCATTGCATGAATTTTAGAAAGAAAAAAAAATTGGTACGTGGACCAGTCACAAGTTTCTTATTAACCAAATCATTAAACACTAATTGTTCTTATAGTTCTGATAACGCGTTAATGCATCATAATAAATGATAATTTAATAAATGTATCAAATACAATGCCGCAAATTTGTAGTTGCCAATTGAGAATAATTTGAGAACTACTTACACAACTCATCAATGATTTCTTAATTATGAGCACATTCCTGATCTCTCCACTGTAGTTGCTCACAATTTTATGGAAATAGTTGTAAAGTGCTACTCGACAACTCTATGCACTGTAGTTGCAGGGGACACTCTGGTTCACAGATGCAGTTTTGAGCATTTGGGTGAAAGTAGGGCATACATGTTCGAAGAGTTTGTATGAGCTGTTGTCCAAACTAGTTGGAAGGCTCTTGTATTCACAGCAGTTATAATAGGTGACAAATGAAAGCAATTCAATTGAGCGTGCTAAGTAATTCTGCCCTTTCTTAACTCCCCACACGTGAGCAACAAGCGAGTGAAACTGCTCGAGCAATTGTTAAAAATGTATTTATCACCTTTAATGGGAATGACTCTGTCTGACCATTTGACTCTCCTCTGTGCATGAGGAAAGAGGCCTTCAGCGCTGCGTTCAAAGACGCTTCAATTTCGGTAAAGCTCAGAGTCAAGCTCTCAAAATCCCCGTCAATAGAAAAGTAACCTGCTTTACCAGCTTAACTACAGCCACACAGCAAAACCTTTGTCTTCACTTTCTATAACTAGAGGATGTTTATGTTTTAGGAAAACAAAGAAAGTGTTCAGATGCAAAAACCTCTTAAGTCTGTCTGACATTTTGTTTTCAATAAGCTTTTGTTATCAGGCTCCTTTGTTCAGGTTCAGTAAGTTCTATTTAATTGCAATGAAAAGGATAGTCACTGAGTCAAATGTCTTATTTTCAAAAATGTGTCTTAAGTGAATTGTTTTTTTTTTTTTAAACAAAATCCATCCTGTTAATATGAACTGTTTTGCAGAAAAATCTAAGGGCCCCTCTTTGGACAAGCCGTAGGAAAATCCCTAAAGATGCAGCTGGAAATATTGAAAATAATGACAGCAGAATTCAACATGAAACCCTGGACAAACTGATCAGCAGCAATACAATGTATGACAAAATAAAGGAAAAGTAAAGATCCACAAAACAAGTGCTGTCATGTAATTTAGGTTGGGAGCCAACATTATAAACCAACTGTCTCAACAATCTCATAAATTGGACATAAATCACTCCAGTGTCACATGAACTGGTTTGTCTCCTGTGATTGGTTGTGCTGGGGACATTTTTGCCAGAAAAGAAGAGTTTCTGTGGGACTGAGCAGGTTATGAAGTGAAAGCGTTTGATCTTTGTATATGACACACTGAGAGCTTTTACATTTTATTATTATTTTCTCATTTTTGATGGAGGCGGCATTTAGAGGCTTTTGCTGAAATCTGAAAAGAAAAGAGTAAAGTGAATAAAGTAGTTTAATAACTGGTTTAATCCAGTCAGTTTCCTTTGAAAAATGTTTCTGTTAGTTCAGTGGTTAACGTGTCTACCTGGACTCCCTGAATATCTCAGCCATACAATCTCACTGTATGTATTCTTAGACAGTTTGACCTCAGTGCCGGTGAGGTCAACCTGTCGAGTGTTACCTGTGTCTATATGGTGAAGCAGGTTGATATATCTGAATGTTTGTGTGAAGCAATGAGAGCAGAAGAAATTGAACCAGACATGATAGTCTTGCATTTTTCCGCTTGTGGTGCAACAATGGAGTCTCAGCCATTTAATCCTTTTACACAATGATCCCTCAGTGTTTGTGTGTTTAAGCACAGATACCATGACTGTGGCTTTTCCGTGAACGTCAACCAAAACAGCTCAACTGCCATTATCCTAAAATAGCCAGTAAGTACAAGATAAACATGTGTGTGAAACTAATTGTGCGTTATGCGGCGCTGGCTTGTTGAGGGGCATTGTTGTGACAACAGATTAAACATCTGTCTGGATCCATTGCTGAACCCATTTTGAGATTAAAAGGGAAATACAATATATCCCGCACACTATATCCCATGTCTCGCCAAATTGGGGAAGATGTAGCCTAGATGGCAGTGAGAAAGTGGGAGCAGACAGAACAGATTATTATAAAGAACAGAAAAGGCCGCTGCTCTCTCTGAGCTAAGAAAGTATTAAGAACAATGAAGATTAATTCTCTTCATTGCTTTTCTCTCCTTTTCCTTGTTGTTTTTCCAGGATGCTAAAGTAGAGAAAAGCCACATGGACTTAATAACCAGTGCCATAAAACACTGGTCTCTGACACGCACTCATATTCACACCGCACGCATTCACACCCGTGCTCGCGCTGCAATGCAGTAACAGCGTCCCGTGCTGGAGATATGTCATTGTTTTATCACGCTGTGCATAATCTAGGAATTTGTCAGATTTGTCCATGCTGAAGCTTTTTTTTTTCTTTTTTCTTTCCCTCTTAGCTACCAAAGAACAGAAAGACCTAAGAAAATCCAGAAACACAAAGAGCTCTGTGTATCACAAACCCCATGAATTGGGCCCAGCTTGATGCGAGAGTACCACACAGCACTACAGCAGGAGAGGTGAGTGAATGAGTCAGAGCAGGTTGCAAGCTGCGTTGAGGAAAAGACTCCTAAATACTGACACAATATATGATTTCCTGACAAGGACAGGAATCTTGTTGCAGATCAAGCTTTATAGACGAGGCCTGTTTTCTGTCTGATGCGAGGAATGATGCGTGGAGGTCTGTATCCTGTGAGAGCTCAGTGTAAAGGAGTATCTGTAAATCATGAAGACCTTTGAAATGGTCCTTGCAGTACTATGCATGGCCTCCTGTGGTTGCACTCTAGTGTTATAATGTTGTGAAATCAAGGTCAGTTCCTGAGGCGCGACTGAGTCCCGTAAGTAAGCAAGAGGCCGAAAACGGACCAAATTAGCAAACAGTGCGAAGGTTTAGAGGGAGCGATCTGACAGATTGGCGTTTTGGAAGCAACAGAGAAAATTTAAGAAAAGGAAGGGAGCAGGGCAGAAAAAGGGAGGGAAAGAAAAATATGAAGGTTCCTTTGGAGTAAAAGGGAGCAGAGACGAGAGAATGAGAGGGAGGTGTGTAGAAAGAGGAGTGTGGGAAAAATCAATATGCTCTCTGGAGCGACTGGAAGAGACAATCAGTCCTGTCTGACCCTCGTCTCCCCTTGGTGTCAATGTGTGTGTGTATGTGTGTGTGTGTCCATGTGAATGCATCTCTGTGCATTTTTGTGTGTATATTTAATTCAGAGATGCCCGCTCATACATTAACTTTGAGTTTGAGCAGATTCATGTGTGTCCCATGCGTGGCTGTAGTTACATGCGCCTGTATGTGTGCCCCTGTTTGTCTCCTCTTGTGTTTGCTGTCCTCAGCTCAAATAAGTTTTATTGGCACGACTGCTGAGGGCAGGAGAATGATGACGCCAGAGAAGCTAATGGGATAAAAGTTCATTACTTTCCCTTTATCAGCTTTATGAGACGACAAATCGAACAAAGACTCTGAGCAAAGTTGAAATAGGATGAGAGTGCCACAAACGGACACTCTATTGGCTTTATCAGGCGGCATATGAGTTGATTTTTGCTTACGATCGCTCTCAGTCACTTTCTTCTCACTCCATCTACGTTACTGCCATCTTCAGGGTCACATTCACTCACAAGCCAAAGGCTATAGGCCACATTTTCTCAGATTGTCCCAAGCTACTTTTGTGAAATGGCCTTGCTTTGATAGCTTTTATTATCAATATAAAAAAGAAAGAGCTCTTTTGCTTTTCCTCCTCTATTTTATGTGTGTGTGTGTGTGTGTGAATGGTTAGTATTTCTGCAAGCCTTGAGGCTAGTGTCTTTCACAGGCTGTCCACTCGACGTTTGGGGTTTATAAAGCTGGTTCAACCCGCCATTGTCCAAGTCCCTCTGCTGAATTTGCTTTCTCCATCTGCCCCCAGGCGCCTCTCAGGCTGACAGGGTTCGCGGGGGTAGATGGATAGATGAAAGAGCAGACAGGAAGAATATGACTCCTTTGAGAGACAAAAATTTACCAATCACAAAATCCACTTTTCTCAATCTCTCTGTCAGTCCTCTGCCGCTGTCATCATCCCATCACTTCTTTCATCCACGCATCCATCGCTCTGCCTTCCTCCTTCTCTGTCTCTCTGCTGCGCAGTTGCAGGGGGTTAATTGAGGTCTGAGCAGCGGGGAGTTATTATGACACCTTTTTAAAGAGGACACACACACACACACACACACACACACACACACACACACACACACACACACTCACACGGCT
>VURO01020754.1:0-13570 GCA_015108175.1 Pelvicachromis taeniatus
TTAAACACTTGAAGGTAAAAAAAAAAAAAAAAACAGAAGAAGAAAGAAATACAGGCTCCACTGTCTAAATCTCTATCCTTAGCCACAGATGACATCCTGTGTTTCAGTGCCCAGCCTCACCTGTTCCTGTGTCAGAGCTGACCTCCGCCATTGTGGTGTCTAAGGTGGCTTCACCTGTTCCTGTCACTGTGTTGTTCTCCCCTTTTCCTGTTCCATTCACCTGCCTTCCTGTCACATTGCCAGCCTCACAGTTTCTGTCACAAAGCTGGCCCCCTCGGCTCCTGTCAATCTGCCACTACAAACAGCTGAAAATGTATACCCGAGATAACACCTGGGTTCACCAAAGAAGTGTTTCTAGGACCCTCTTTGGGTGCTCACAGACTAGCTCCAGTATGGTGTGCAACCCAACAAACAAGCCAGTGTTTTGTTTCCATGTACAAGTACACATCTGTGTATGGCATTTTTTGTAAAATATAAAAAAAAATCTAAATTAAGTCCAAATCTGAAGATGTGTGTGAGCCAAGATCTCAGTAAAGTCGTGGCAGGTATGGTTTCCATTTGTGTGAGTTTGAGCTGTCTTATTTCATTCTGCAGTGTAGCTTGTTTCCTTGGAAAGTCTGAATCATATTTCACAAATTTTTTCATTGGCTAAAGGAAGTGCAATATGCCAAATTCAACCCCCCTCGCCAAAAACAACAGCCTTTACAGGCACAGGTACGCCACTTGTTGTTTCTGGGGTTTTTTGCCAATGTGGTTGTGACACTGTGAAGAAAAAAGGAGAACATATTTTCTAAATCACTGCTATAAATAACAGCTGCAGAGATCTGTGTATGTCTATTTTGGTTCAGTTATGCTTGCATGCTGAGTTGAGAAGTTTGGGGATGGGGTTGGTGGGCCCTCTTGGTGTGAGTCATCGAGTCGTCAGACATCTAAAAAAAGCACACTGATCACAATCCTCATGACTGGCGTCACCAAAGGCACCCGGTTATCACACCTGGTGTAGAAAGGTCTGAATGTTGCTGTAGCAACACCTGGATTCACAAGTTCAACACTATTGCTAAATTTGATAGAAAGGCCTCAGCATGAAAGCCTAAGAGCTTGAGACTGTGTGTGATGAATGACTGCAAACAACTGTTAATTCATGTATCTGTCATACACATATTCACAAAATCAGAACACAATGATTTCAGTGCATGCTGGTGTGCTGTGTTCTGTCCATGTATTGAACCATCAGTACTACTGTACCTTACAAAATAAAATGCCTTGTGGTGACAGTTGTTGTTATTTGGTACTATATAAAGAAAACTGAACTGAATTTCTTTTAATTGAAATAAAATGAATTGAATCTCACTCTGGGCTTAATCCTTTGTCTCCTCTGTGCCACTTAGATTGGCACACTAAATTAGTTCTGGAAGATATTACATGTTTTTAAGTAAAGTCCAAGGGGCAACCTCTGCAGCTGAAAAACGAACCCAGAATGGGCAAAAACTGCAGTTACTCAAAAGGCTCTAAAAATTCCAACTTTAAACCCATATTTACAACCTGGTTTAAAAACAGGGTTGACTTTCATGGATTGTTTCCACTTTTATAACAATTCTGCATGTTTTTCTATCATCCAGTTGGATAATTGAATTAGGGGTGTGTTCATATTGATTGACAGGTGTCCCAACACAGACACCTAGAGCCTATCAAAGCCTGGAAAGCCTCATCCACTACTTTAGTCTTTAAACTGGACATCTTCTCTGTGTGTGTACTTTTGGAGCATTTTTAATAGATTAAGATCCTATCTGTCTATTATCTATTATTATAGATTATCTATTATCTATTATACCAATATAACAGTCAGTTACCATTTAATATTATGACCTGTTAGATATTAATCTATATATTAACACACACATATGCAAAGTGCATGGACATGTGACGGATGTATTATTGCACTACGGAGATGAGGGGATATGGAGGTAAAGGTGTTCTTCAACCTGGTTTTACAGGCTTACAGACTTCCACAGCACTTTCTGGACATCAAATGATTAAAGAATATCTGTCCAGGGTGGGCTGGATCTCTGATGACGCTCTTGCCTTTGCGGCTGCAGCATGTTTGATAGTTGTCCGTTTATTGTTGGTAGCTCTGGGCTTTATTTATGATGCACTGGAGGGCCCCCTCTTCTCATAGGTGCAGCTAGAACACCACACTGTGATAAAGTATGTGATGAAAATACTATAGTGGAAGTGTAGAACTGACCAGCTCAGATTTAGAATCTCATCTTTGTTTTCTTATGGTTGCTCCCATTATGGTGGTCATAATCTCTTTCTGTCTTTTTCTGTTTTCAGAGGAAGAGGTTAGTAAAGGTGTTGGCTCATCCATGGTTTATAATTGGGGAATGTATGAATGTTCTTGAAGTGGTGACAATGCCCATGCAGACGTTTATTTAGGCTATAACAAAAGAAGTTTAGACTATACTGGGTGTTCATGACAAACAGGCTGGGCAGAGATGGCTTATACGGTGAGTTCTTAACCTAGTATGTATGCCATCTCTTCACTATCCAACTTCTGGTTCCTATCCTGTTTTTACGTATGCTGCCACTGTGTCTCGATGGCGATCAGGCAAGTACTTAGCAGCTCCTCTGGAATAAGGGAAGTTGGAGGCAGGATGGAGCACTTAAAACCAATTACTAGTATTTGTTCTTGGCTGTATACTGTGAATTCTGTTTTGATTTTAAACAGCGGTAAAAGTTTAGTATGAAATTAAATAAAGAAAAAAGGGCATCTACTGGAGAAAGTGGAGTCCTCTTTATCAATAAACGCCTCCATTTTTTCCACTTCCTCCTGAGGGATCCCATGACGTTCCCAGGACAAACGAGCTACATAATCTCTCCACTAGACTCTAGATTCTAGACCTGCTTCTAGGTGAGTGTGCCCATTAAACCTTTGAGACTTTCCAGTCAAAACTTTCCAGTGACGGCACATTCACAAAAGCCTCAACCATAGAGACCAAAGTCCCAGTTCCAGACTCTGCAGGATGCCCCCAAGGTCCCAGGTCTATGCTCCAACTTGTCAGAGTTGCTTTGGTGAAACAAGGGGGAGTTACACAATCTCAGGGTGAGTGGTTTTCATGTTGTTGCTGGTCACTATAAACCTTCATGGACTTGTGGCCCAGGTGCTTTTAAGCAAAAAGCTTTACTTTCTGATCTTCTTTTGTACTTGAAAAGTGACAGCAATAAATTGATCATAAAACTAGTTAGAACTATGTGACTCTTCACGAAGACAGAGAGAGTGAGAAACTTTACATAATGCTAAAAAAGTTCAATATGCCCAATGATCTTGAAAGAACAAATTCTAGTAATTGATTTAATATTATATAACACATTATATGCAGGTGTTAAATATTAATCAGTTTATTAATCAGACTATTTAAATCACAGATAATAGACAGCTAAGGTGAATATTTTTACATACAGGATCTGGAATCTGAGAAATATGGAGAATGTAGGTTCAAGGATATGCCATCAAAAGCATAAATTGCAACTTTTAACCTCTACGCCACTCTTGGCATGCTCTCAGCATTGCAGACTAGTGATATATAAATGCATTAATACAGAACTTCCAAGGTTAGAATTTCCCTTTTAAATCAATGAAGGGCAAAAAGATGTCTTGGCAAATAACATTATGTAATAATGGTAAGAAACCGCTCTGCTAATTCAGTATCCAATATTGTCAGGTGCACTTTTTCAGTTGCACTTTTAACACTATTCAACAATACAGCTATATAATTTATATTCATAACTCAGGTGTTTGGGGAGACTGAAACACCAATTGGTCCTTGAATACTAATTTGTAATTTATCCATGTGTCAGAAGACAGTGCTCCCATACATATAACCTGGTCTGATAACAACAGCAAAATTGCACACATTTTTGAATGATTTTACCTGCATTCTGGAAAAGCGTGATTTAAAACAGCATTTCTTCCACAGTCATATGTTGACCTGCATGTGACCTACTACACAAAGCATTTGAAAATGTTGAAATATAAAGCCAGTAAATACCATGTGGACACTGTGATCCTTTGCTGTTTCTTTATCTGCAACCCTGTAGTTTAACAAGCCTGCTTAATGCATTTCCTGCCTCATAAAACATTTATAAAACAGGCTTTTAATACACTTTAATCCGGCATCAGTGTTTCATACCATGCAGGACGTTGTCCTAGCAAATAAGTAGCTTCTGCACAGTATTGCTTATTCATGTTCTGTCTCCTCTCACATATAATGTTCCTTGCACAGATATCTTCAACCATCCATCCATCCATCCATTCATCTATCTATCTATCTATCTATCTATCTATCTATCTATCTATCTATCTATCTGTTCTTCGGGGGAAATGGGGGAAATAGTTCCACATATTCTCATAGCCTGTCACTATTACTATGACACATATCAGACCCATTTTACAAAGACAAGACCTAGTTTGCTCTTTTCTGAATGAGACTCTTGTCTGCATAATCCAACCTCAATGATGAATTAAGAACAGACTATGAAGCATAATAAGACTATGGTTCTCAAAGAATTGCCACATTTCTCCAATGCTGCAGTATACGGATCACACATTTGTTCACATATCTTTGTTTACCTTATTTTCTAAGCTAACCTAAACATTGGTACCTGAGATGGGAAATGGCCGGCTTACGCTGATGTCTGGAGACCAGTTTTACCCTCCAGGGCTGTGTCTGTATGAATTAACAAATTTGCAAACAGTGACAAATGTGGGGTCTAATTTGACAAAGTTTACAAACATACATACGTTTATACATCATTATATCATTAATTAGTGTCAAACAAAAGTACAACTGAGAGGCTGATGAGACTGTAAAAGTAATGGATTAAGAAAGAGAGAAAGCTGAAAGAACCAGCTAATGATTAAAAATAAAATTATTTCACTCAAAATCACAAACATGGACCTAGAGGAAAATCTGGAGTATTTAAAAACTCAACAGAATCCAAATATATATATTTTTTATAAATCCATGGCAATCCTTTCACTTTTTGCTGAGATATTTCAGCTGGATCTTGTGACTGCAGCAACACTCTAAATTTTGGTCAAACTAAGGGAGGCTGCGAGGCGACCTAATTTGCAAAGGTGATGCAAGAATGAACGGTGGGATTTTCACACTGGAAGATTAACAGATTAAAGGTTAACAACATTTTCTCAACTACACAGAAGGCAAAACACAGAGGCAGACTCAAAGAGCCCAAGGGCTTGAAATCCTTTTTCAATTCTGGTTCTCCTGCTGGTTGGATTATTCATCCCACATATTGTACCAGCATGCAACTGCAACCTTATTTATATTTGCATATAGAGTAAGATGCTCATCACTGAATGGATTACATTGCATTATATTTGGTTCAGTGTGAGGTGCTTTTAGAATAATTTTGTTAAGGTCTCGGGGCAGATCTAGAGACATTTTCTTAGGGTGGCATGAGAGATGGCATGGAAACTAGACAGAGAGACATTCTCAAAGAATTGAGAAAGAATGATATATTTTTTATCGCTTGCTATCTCTTCCTTATCTCTCTCTTTTACTATAAAATTCTTCACAGTCCTAAATCCTGTGTAACTATCAGTGACAATAAAAGGTCTTCTCTGGTCAACATCCACATAAATGCAAATAATTCTGAGCACTGAATGTAGATCTAGATTCAGTGCTCTTTAACCATCACTCTCATTGCCTTGGCAGTTACATTGTGATATTGAAGTCAAAGTGAGCATCGCCTGAGAAAAGCAAGAGACTCAAAACTCAATAAACCATCAGTTAAAAGTGGCGACTGACTGTTGGTGCACAGCAAGAAGTGACTGTTGCATCCTTGCTTAGGGGAAACCACAGCACAGTACATACAGTATGTGACTCCCATGCTCCTTCTCCACGGAAGGAGCAACACTGGCACTACAACAATGACAGCCCTTCAGCCCACTCTTTGGACTCTGTACAATATTTTCGCAGCACGGATTGCAAAGCCTGGAAGAAACCCCCTAACACTCTCAGTGATAGGCACCTTGTGCTTAATAGGAAGCTATTAAGCACAAGGTGCCTATCACTGAGAGATGATCTGATCTCACTGTTCAACAGTGAAGACACAGGTTGCATTACATGCGTATGTGTCTGAGGCAGGCAATGAAAATAGCATCAGAATGCTGAGCTGTTCTCTAGCTATAGCACAAACACAAATTATCACTTGGTATTACATCAAATAACACAAAATTACTTTTTATTTCTGTAGAACATTGGACCCATTCAAGAATGTGTCTCGAAATGTCCACCAAATCACAGTTTATGAGCCTGGGCACACGTAATGATGCATGCCAGAAAAACTGAAGAAGCATCAAGCGCAAATGCAGCAAGAAAACTCACATCAGTGGTTCTTGAATGGTAAGAAACACTTTCCCTCCAGCCAAATCATTACCAAGAATCAGGTCAACTTAGCAACAGGCAGCTATTCCCGCACTGTGCTAGACATCAAGGGTGAGAAAAGCATTAATGTGTGAAGGGGCAAACAGAAGACACTCATTTTTATCCCCACACCATCAAATCTGAGCCACAGCATGACTGGCCAGAAAAAAAGCACTACATCACGTAGTTCCACAGAATGTTTCACACCGGTATCTCTCAAAATAGTAATCAGAGCTCGGTCCACCTCACTGTCAGACAGTGAAAAGAAACCCAGAAACAATGAAAGACTTGAGCACTTCATCTGTCACTGCTTTATGTGACAGTAGAGCGACACGGAATTGGCCCTACATCAAACAGACATGGGACAGAAGAAGACTTTCAAGTGTAGTGGAGAAATGTCATCAATGCTTTGGGTGTATTGGTGTCTCCAGTTATCGTTGCACCTCATTAGATGAATAAAAATATGTGTTTTTTGTGAAAATTTTGAATTACATTACTTGTAGTGGTTAACAAAGATGGTAATCAGGGCAATAATGTGGATATTGTAAAACCTCTGCAGCTTACTTGACACATGAGAGGGGAGGGAAAGAGAGGAGCTGGTTTGGTGGTATGACTTTACAGTGCAAATAAGAGACAAGAAAAGACAACAGGAGAAAGGGGAAGAGACTTCTGACATTTATACCTCACTGACATTTGGGTCCATCACAGGGATATCCAATTATCCAAGCTACACTAAACATGATCAGAGCTCACTGGTTGAGTAGCATCATCCAACTCTGTCTCAGTCTGAGCATGTGCTGTGCTTTCACGTTCATGAATGCCTCCCCCACAATTGCTCTCATTCTTCTGCCTTCATCCTTTCCTCCAGTCCCACTGCTTACTGTGGCTAATAAATGGCAGCAAACTATTGGAGAAGTGGGAGCATCGGGTAAGTCCATGTCTCCAGTCAATCACAGGATTTTGGTTTAATTGTTTAACGAGGTAGAGAAGTGTGAGGAAGGGAACAGAGGAGAGGAGGTGGGGTATATTTAAATAGATGCTCATAATCTTCATCAAGTAGTTGACTCATGGAATTAGATTGCATATCCTTGAGCATTTGTATATAAATACAATATAAAAGCACCTTTAATGTGCCCCACATTGCACTGGGAGAGGTGCTCACAGATGGCTTCTATAAACCTTTGGCATACAGTAAGTCAGATTCAAAAAGTGAGCAAGCCTGGGAAATCTATGACCACATTAATTCAGGAATAATATGGAATATAAAGTCCAAAGTGGTTCCTGTGCTAATAGGAGTGTCAACCGCAAGACTGGAAGAGTAGCTTCAAACATAATATTAAGGTTAGGGAGTGGGAAAGTGTTCTAGTTCTCGAAGGAACGCGGAGGTGCACGGTCCTTCCCCAAGGTCCCACCACTACCTCTCTGCCCATTGCGGCCACCGGAAACGAGACACCATTTCTGGTGCAAAGTAGCAAACAGAGTAACATTGAGACTATAGTTACTCATTAAAATTTATTGTATTTATTTGTAGACTAAACCATGTTTAAGGCATTCGGATGGCATGGCATAAAAAAAGGCATGCCTACCAATTAGGGGCAAATTAGGCTGATACAGTTCTATTTGTAGTAGTTGTAAGTTGTAAGGTTAGTGGTTCGATCCCTGGCTCTCCTAGTCTGCATGCCAAATATCCTTGGGCAAGATACTAACCCCAAGTTGCTCTCCGATGCATCCATCGGAGTGTGAATGTGTATGAATGTTAATTAGAAAGCACTAAAAAGTATAGAGAAAGTGCTTGTGCGCTTTGAGTACTCCAGGAGAGTAGAATAGCGCTATATAAGAATCAGTTCATTTACCATTTAGTCAGGTTTAGCGTTCACTAACAGAAACTGTTGAAATAGCTCCTCCTATCATCAGACATGCAAACATGCAACAATTACACTCCAGCTCTCTTAAAGCTGTCAGGAAGCATTCTGGAAAACATGCATTGGGAGTGTATTCTAAGGAACTTGGAAAGAAAGTGACTGGACTTCTTTAGTGTTGTGAAGATGTTCCACCTCCACGCCAAGAGACTTCTTCAGTTCTAAAACCAAATGGTGCAGAGTCCCAGGTGTTTAAAACCTTTTGTGGGTTGTCCCATAAGAGGGTCACTGATCCTTCCATTGATCATGTGCCTTATCACATGAAGCAAGGTGAGAAAAAAGGTATGGCTCATTACCACCAGAGGCTTTGGGTGAAACCACTGTCATCAAGGTTGCTAGCGTGTTTTTTAAAATTATTATTATTATTATTATTATTATGTAATTCAGACAATATGAGGCTGTAGAAACCCAGACAGTGTAGTGAACTCAGGGTGTTTGTTGTAGAAGAAAAAAATGCTTTATTGCTTCAGTTAAAAGTCACATCATCCCCTGCTGTATTGCTTCAGTGTGCACACTTTCCACCTGAAATACTGCAGCTGCAGCATATGAAACCTGTCAAAGTGATTAGGATCCTGGCTTTGAACCAGGTCAGAAGGCTGAAGTCCCAGGCCTCTGCTGAGTCGCTTCCGTCACGCTGCCTAGCTTACACTTGCTTTGAGCCTTAATTCAGGGGAGATGAACTGACATCAATTCTAAAGTCTAAAGAAAGTAAAGTTTTTTATGCCAGTTTGTAAAAAATATAATTTACAGCATGACATGCCCACACTTATGTTCTACAAATATGTCCTGACAGAACGCCACTGCAGAGCTTAACTGATGACCTTTACATGATCCCATGAATGTAGCACAAACTGCCTTGTTTTGTTGGTATTACAGTGGAGCTTGCTGTACATTTCAGTTGCAGCTGGGTAAAGAAGTAAGGACAGGAAGCATAGAGAGTTAAAAAACACTGACTTTATTTGCATTTATTGTGCAATAAGTTATTGTGACAATGTCATTTTAAAGTGAATACTAACATGAACTGGCATTGCAATCTCTGCACATAACTGCACTAATGAAACCATTGATGCATTTAAGATATGTTCACAAAACCTCAAGCATCAAACACAAAACAGTGTTTTCTAATCACTTCTTGGTCAAAGCTTGAGAGGGTGTGCAAATTGTTTGGACTGGTCCTTATATAGCACTTTCAAGAACCTCAAATGGAAGAAAGCAGTCCTACATATTTGTTTAATATGTGCACTGAAGGACATACCCTGGTTAAAAACTGTCTCTATGAGTTAGCCCTGCGACAGACTGTTGACCTGTCCAGGTTTTTACCTTGCCCCCTGCCGTGTGGTAGCTGGGATAGGATGTTCTCCCTGTGTTCTTCCTCCCACAGTCTAAAAGCATGTGTGTCACATTAATTGGGGGAATCTAAATTGTTTAAATTGATAAAAAGTGTTTTATCTATCAATCTGTTTTGATCTCAGTTAGGGCTAAAAAAAAATGTTTTCTAGTTTCTTTTTATTAGATTATTTAGTTACATTGGAGGTGCAGATCCTGTGTCTGTCTCAAAGCATGCTCCAACCTCTTTATGACCTGTGTTCCTATGAGCATCATGTACGATCACTCCCGTGTCACTGTTTCAAACACCAACAGGTGCCTATCCCTGCAGGAAGCTGGACAAATGTGGTGGGACAGACAGATTTTGTGACAGTGTTTAGATTCACCTTGAACTCTGTCCCCAAAATACACAGAGACAAGACATGTACAGTTTCAAGATTCCCTAAAACCACTGGGTTTATTTTGTTGTTGTTTGAACACCACTGGTGGATCTAAATCCATCTGAATAGATACTAGTCAAATTTGACTTGGACCAACTGCATAGTACAAATATTTATAATGCCTGTACAACAGAGATTTTTTTTTATTTTTGTGTGTATTTTGGGTGACTTTAAGAAAAGTCATTAACTTTTAGGCTAATAGAATGACATTTCAGGTGACCCAAACAACAGTTTAGGGTTAAAAGACACAAATCTCATGTGAACAACAGGAATTCAACGGCTAGGTCTGGTTTTTTTTAAGCTCTTAAAGCATTCTCACCAGGGAAAGTAGATCATGTCATGGCTCGGGCAGACACAACTGCTTCTGAGGCAGCTTCCATTGTTTTATTGATGATGGCACAGAGAGCACAGCAGCAAAATGAATTGTGATTCATACGCAGATACTTTGCTTGGATATGTTCAGAGAAAGTCCCTCCGGTGTCCCTGAGGAAGTCGTCATTCTGCACCTCAACAGTGAGCCAAAGTCAGACCTCACTGATCTTTCATGTGCATATGTGACGCAAAGAACAACGCTGGTGTTAATGACAACAGATATGACACTAATTGAGTGAACAACAGCGCACCGGAACTTTACAACTTGAACTCAATGTGTTTTAAATAGCATGTCTGAGTCACCCATTCACACACGCACACACACACATTGGGTGAATGTATTGCTAACAACTTAGGATTCAGTATGTGGCCCAAGGATACTTTGAAACGCAGCCTGGAGCAGCCTTCCAATTAGCAGATTACCTGCTCTACCTCCTGAGCCACATCCACCCCTGTGCCTGCTGCAAAAGTGTTTGCAGATATGCAGCAAAGGTCGGTGGCTACAGCTGCTTTAATAGCATGCCTTGTATGAAATAACCAACTGGATATGCAGAAGGATCTGCCACTGGCTCATCTACTTTAATTGCTCTACAGGACTGTGCTATCAAACATTAGAATATATCCCCCTTAATCCTGTGAGATTAAGTGAGAAGTGATCACTGCTTTGACCTTAATCCACAACGGTAACCCTGACCCTGTCCTATCACAATAGCATGGCGGTGGAGCAATTTAATTTTACTGTAAATATTGATTAACAGTGGCCTGGTCAGAAAACCACACAGCCTAATATTTGCACTTCACCATCTCCCCTACTTTGTATGAATCATGTGCACTTTGTACTTATACTTAACCATTGTTCTAAGATGTTTCCTATACAGCTGTTTGTTGATATGAATTGGAAAGCAAAACTAATTGTTTTCTAATTAGTAGATTGCCTGCAGTGGATAACTGATGAGCGTATTCCAGTACAAACAGTCTAATAGCTCTTAAATGAAGCAGCAGATCAAAAGTAATTTCCACACGGGCAATATTAAGCTAAAAGTATAGATCTGTTAAACATGATGATTCATTTCTTATTCACTGTGGCACTGATCAATCAAAACTCTCTGAATTCTCTCGGTGGACTGAATTTGTTTTAGTGTGACATTTTATGCAGATTCATCGCCCACGCCGTGGTACTCAGAGGTCATATGAAGACAGTGATCAAACCTGGCTTCAGGCTGTCTATTTCCCCTTCAACTAAGGTTCCCAGGTAAGATTGCACTGTTTAATGTCCCAAGACCCCCATAAAACTTCTCTCAGTCAGTTGTAGAATTGCATATGAGGATCTGCCAGCTGACCTTCAGGGAGGCTCACCCTCAGGTAACAAAATGCCTCTGGTTATGTTTCTTTCCCCTCCCCTGTGCCTGTCAGTCTGCTTCAGATGCCCTTCCCTTATTACTAACAACCAACAACTACTCTGTGTTGTTGGTGATACAGACAACATCAGTGCAGCAGACATATCGTGCTGCTTTTCAACCTGAAAAGTGTACTCCACAATCGTAATTGCCTCTCCTTATCATCACACCAGAAAGAAAAACAGCACCTACTGTTGTTAAAAGGTTTTAAATGACTGCAGGTTTCCCGTTAGCTTTGAGTGCATTAACGGTTCCTACTGGTCTAAAGGTGTGTTTCATGTAGTGCAGCTTCAGTAAACTCTAGTATTTCAGATAGAAGCCTCAGTGAGTTTGTGTGGCTGTTGCCTGGGTTTTGTAGAATGGTGTGTGAGGCAAACACCAGCAGCAAAATCAGGCGGTTGCTTTAAATATTCATACAGTCAATTTGTTAAAGCGCTCTTCTCACCACTCTGTTAACCACTGCCAGATCAGCTTCATGTGCTGGAGGAGGATATGAAAGTGAGATTAGCAAAGATGAAGGAGGAAGGTAAGACAATGGGGGAAGAGGAAAGGGTGCCGTGAAGGACGAGAGGACTGAAGGCTCTGTTCCCTCACACGCAACATCCGTACAGCAAGAAGGTGATATGACACTGCCTTGTGAAAGTTGGGCTTGATATTACCTCTTCCTGCTGTGCTCCTCTGAGCTCATTAAGATGAAAAAAAAAAAAAGCACGGATAATTCAGTGATGTATTTAGTGTTCAAGTCAAACCAAACAGCACTCCCAACACTGTGCATCTGGCTACTTTGAAGTCTGGTCACACTGCCCACTTTGTATACTCATCAGTCAGCATTATCCATCACTTAACTTGGTAGGTCTGGGAGTTTGGGTGATCTGTCTGACAGATGACAGCACTTTGCTCAAACGAATAACGTCATTTATATTCACAGCTGCTCTCAAGAAACCGTCTTGCACACAAGATGTTTCTAGCATTGCACTACATGAGCTTCCACTTTAAAACACTTTAATTTGCAGGAATTTATAGGTAGTGACTTTGGGCAGCAAAGAAGTGCTTGCTTGTGTGTGTGTGTTTACACACTGTAGTGATCTGCTAACAGGGCTGGACAAGCTGACATTCAAATTTGTAGCAATCACACTAAGATACCACTGGATTCAATTCAATGCAATTCAATTCAATTCAATTCAATTCTATTCTATTTATATAGTGCCAAATCACAACAACAGTCGCCTCAAGGTGCTTTACATTGTAAGGTAGACCCTACAATAATACATACAGTGAAAAACCCAACAATCATATGACCCCCTATGAGCAAGCACTTTGGCGACAGTGGGAAGGAAAAACTCTTTTAACAGGAAGAAACCTCCGGCAGAACCAGGCTCAGCGAGGGGCGGCCATCTGCTGCGACCGGTTGGGGTGAAAGAAGGAAGACAGGAGATTAATAACAAGTATGATTCAATGCAGGGAGATCTATTAACACATGGTGAATGAGAAAGGTGACTGAAAAGGAAAAACTCAATGCATCAAGGGGGTCCCCCAGCAGTCTGAACCTATTGCAGCATAACTAAGGGAGGATTCAGGGTCACCTGATCCAGCCCTAACTATATGCTTTAGCAAAAAGGAACGTTTTAAACCTAATCTAAGTAGAGATAGTGTCTGTCTCCCGAATCCAA
>VURO01020755.1:0-13258 GCA_015108175.1 Pelvicachromis taeniatus
GTGAATCTTGAAACTAGAGAACTTTTCACTTGTTTTAAGTGGAAAAAATCTGCCAATGGAACAAGTGAAAAGTTCTCTAGTTTCAAGATTCACTGTCTAAAAACAAGTTCCTATATCTCACTGAGATGATACTCTTTAGCTGATTGTGTCTTATTTTAAGTTTGATGAGATAATTCTGACTAGAAATAAGACAAATATACGGTAAGATTTTGAGTTTTTGCAGTGTAGAGATGGCCGACATGCTACATCGGTCTTCCTCTGGAACTGAACAAGGAAAATTTGGGCACCCCGCAACAACCTGAATATTCCTTTCCATTATATTGTAATATTGTCTCAGTTTTCTGACCATTTATGATCTAGGAACAGACATGCTTGGCGGATGTGGTTTGATGTGTTTTGAGGTTGTCAAATGTAATAACTCGGCCATAAATTAATTATGAAAATTAATGAGTGAGCTGCAAGACACTAACTGCTTTTTTCATATAGTTATGTAATTCCGAGGAGCTTATAATATAGATAAACAAAATGTGCACTGCATTAATGCTTATAGCAGTCATTAATATGACATGTAAAGAGCAGGAAGCGTCCAGTCTACTGTGTAAAATACCGAAATGCTGTTGTTTGTTTTTTAGGATATAATGTCTGTTATCTGTTTTTAAAAGGGAAAACATTCCTGTGTGAACGGCATCTCCTAATCTCAATGCCCTTATAAATCAATGGGATGAAACCGTCATGGGATATTTGAAATGTTACGCCCAAAACTAACTGAAAACATACAGTCAGTCAGCCATCATCTCTTAATGTTGTTTGGTTTTAGTTCAGATCTTGGCTTTTAGTACCCTTTTCATTTGTATAATCCTGTGAGCATAGACAAACTTTCATGCTGGTCACTCTGCAGAGATCCTGACATGAACATGAAGGACGGAAACAGCAGGTGTTATCTAGTTTGCTCTACCCACTTTGGGGAAACCTAATGTCCTGCAATACAGACACATTCATGGACAGGCCAGGCACATTTTCAGCATTGCTATCCCACCTCAGAATAATATAATGAAAGAACTACTGTTGTCCTAAATATGATTGGTGGGAGATGTTTTGGGTCTCTGCCCTGCACAGCTGTGACTTATGTCAGCTGTGTTGGTCTTTTCTGAAAGGTCAGAATGGACTAAAAATCTGTATTTTTTGACGATTGCTCTAAAAGATAGGCTATTTCAGTATGTTTTTAATCTAAAAATAACACATAAATACATTTTAAAGAAGAAATGACTGCTGATCTTCTAGGTAATAAACCCTCTTTTTATGTTGCAGATAATTTGTTGCTATTTCGTCTATGTGCATCTACATTTGCCACTGTTTCTCATTATTTTTTGC
The DNA here is from genome assembly GCA_015108175.1 of Pelvicachromis taeniatus. Lineage (NCBI taxonomy): Eukaryota > Metazoa > Chordata > Actinopteri > Cichliformes > Cichlidae > Pelvicachromis > Pelvicachromis taeniatus. The sequence continues at coordinate 1,372 of VURO01020755.1, forward strand.
ATCAGGTGAAGTCTTTTATGCTCCCGTGGCCTATAAGATATCTTTTGAAGAAGCCAGTGAAGGGTGTAGAAAGAGGAAAGCTGTCCTGGCAAGTCCTGGACAGCTGCACGCTGCTTGGCGACAGGGGCTGGACAGATGTGACTACGGCTGGCTCTCCGATGGCAGCGTACGGCATCCTGTCGCAGTCCCCAGAACAAAGTGTGGCGGAGGCCGACTCGGTGTAAGGACCATGTATCGCTACAGAAACCAGACTGGCTTCCCAGAACCAACTAGTAAATTTGGAGCTTACTGCTTTAAAGGTAAAAACTCACTCCAAGATTTCTTTTGTTACTCTTTTATTCCATTTGGAGTTTGTCATGGAACAAAGTGTTACCTACACGTGCGACGTATATGTTAGAAGAGACAGACAGTGACCAAAGACACAGACCACTCCCTAACAAAACCAGGCTTTACTGTAAGGAGCTATGATCTCATCTCCTACATTTACTCACTTCTGCTTCTCCACCCTTTGATTTTCTGCGTCTTTGCACCACTTTACACTTTGCCACATCTGAACCAGACCGACCTTTTTAACATATCTAAAAGCCTCTCTTTCCTCCCTCTCAGTTTGCGTCTGTTTCACGCCTTGCGATTGCATCGTTTCAGTAACAGCAGCAACATGAGCAAAGCAGAAGGGAGGATTTTCTTCTGAGCACTGCATGTCGTGTGCCAGACTACAGCATCCCGTTGACATCACTGTCTCAAAGTTTGTCTCCCGCCCATTTCTGAGGCAAAAGAGCGAGCCAAGAGAAAAGTGAATACATAGTGGTAAACTCTGTTTTCTTTGAAAGCAAAAGACTGACCTTTTTTTTCTTGATTGAAGAATAATGACCGAAAGTTTGCTTAAGAGAATGAGAACAGTTTATATCTGTTTGACTCTTTATTACATCCAGCTGGGCTAATCAAGGTTTCTTAAGCTTTACCCTTGTACAACCTCAATGTTATTGTGAATCAAACTAAAACAAGTTAATGCACTTGAGTGCAATTTTGAATATTTAAAGACATCAATCTTGGTTATATATAAAGTCAAAATAATTACGATTAACATTAGAACAAAGAATGAACCTAAACACTAAATAAGATCATGAAGATTTTTTTTTGTGTGTGTGCAAACTCTTGTTGCACACTGTGATAATTACTGACCATGAGAGGGAAAGGAATTACAGCTGTGGATCTTTATAAATTGTGACGTTTCATGGTTGACTGGAAGTAGGTAGAATTAGACTTAATCCCTTAAAATGTGAGCGTTCTTAACTAATCGGTGTTTCTAAAACAACAGAAAATGACAGGTGATAGTTGCCATTTAGAGAAACGGCAAAAGCGACCAATGCCTTTTTAGCCTCGCTATCTACCACCTTTCCATCTTTCACCTCTCATTTCCGCTGTCAGTTTGCTGTCTGTCATTCTCACTTGTACTTATCAGAGCAGACGTTTGGATAATGGACAAAGCTACTGCCTGACTTCTAAATTCAGTCATCCTTGCTGACCTCTGACCTGGCCTTTCCATCTTTACAAATGAGAGGTTGGACAGATAAGCCGCCCACTGCCTGACCATTTACCGCCCCTGGGCCATGCTAACTCTCGTGGTGATAAGTCCCCACAGAGTTCAGAGGGCACGCAAATGGGCCACCTTCAGCTCCTGCTCTGTGTATTTCATGTCAGCCCTCTCAGTCGTGTTGTATTTACACTCCCAGCGTAAGTGCTTTTCAAGTACTCTCATTTGGCGGGATTCACTCCATCATTTCCTGAATTCCCATGCCTGATGATATCTTAATAAAAGGAATATTGTGTAAATTTACTCCACTTAGATTAGAAAAAAATACAAAGAGAGAAGAGGTAGTGCGGTGGGAAAATTGGAAAATTAGCCTCTGATTGACTTTTGGAGTGGCCTAAAGAAAACAAAGGCCTGAATAACGGGAACAGCTCAAACTCATTGGTGACATAATGCACTCCCTCTGAGAGCAGGCGCAGTTTTTCCTGTTAGGGAAAAACATATGTCACACCTTACATCAGAGATAGTTTCACGAGGAAAGGGGTCCGCTACGTAATGGTAAACAGCTGCCTTTACAGATTCTGCCTGCGCCCCAGAGGAAAGCTTTCTAAAACGGGTTCACTGGTGTTCATGAGTAAATGAGATAACATTTGATAACAGTGATCTTGGGAAGACGGGAGAACCAGTGTTAAAAGGAACGTCTTAATAATTATAATAGTGAACTTTAAGCACCATCACTGTAATCAAGTGTTCAAGTCAAGGGCTGCTCTTCAGATGATCGGGTGGGCTGAATACAAGAATAAAAAAGCCAGGGTAGCTCTTGACCAAACCACAACAGTAGATTACTTATGATTTATATGGTGTTTAATTCATCTGTTAAAAACATGGCTGCCCTTTACCACAGAGCACGCTCAGAGAAACATTTAAAGTGCACTTAGCTGTTCATATAAAATAGAGGTAGTCCACACTAGTCTCACTGATTAAGATAACTTTGATTATTTTCCATCCCCTTTAATACGCAATAAAACTCTGCTTTGTACCTGTGGTTCAACAATTTATTTGAAGAAGTTTAATGAATAACTGTTAAAGCTAGATATAAGAGAAAAAGTCTTTGACAGGAAAGTTTCTAGGAAACTTCTATATCTCGGCATTTAAATATTTGGTGGCCATTTATTTTGGCTGCTATCACTTCTTGATTGCAAATGACTCATGAGACGTATCTTGCAAACCTATTAAGGGGGACTTAAAATTGACCTGCTGAATCACATCACTGTTTCTTGTAATCTTTTGCTTTTTAATGTACATCAATATGGTGTATGTGAAACGCTGACAATGAAACAATGAATCTTGGTTATCTAGATCAGTAATGTGATAGAAATGTCACTTAAGCCAACCAAAAGTTCTGGTTGATACTTAAATTCATTCTCACTTTGTGATCATGTGCTTCTGTATGTTGTATAGGAAGGAGAGTGGTATTCAGCCAGACTTCCTTTGTGGGTGTATCTGTGGTAGAAATGACCACCATCGCCATCAGTCCTACTACCTCCATCCCTTTACTGGAGAGTAGCACCATTCTGACAACCCAAACATCTAAAAAAACATCAGAGGCAGACGTTTCTCACGACTCTTCTACAGATCCTCCATCTATGTTCTCTACCAGCATGGTTCCACCTCGCCCCACTCCAGCAGGCCATGAAGAAGAGTTAATTACAACAGTTGCACCCACTATCAAAGACGACCCTGAGGACGAGGATGATGTAACAGCTGCGCCAGATTCTGATGATCAAAATGTAACCTTTGTGGAAACTGCTGCTGCCCATGGTGGCACAGCAACAGAAACTAAAGCCACAGTGGAAAGCACTGATGCTCCAGTGTCTGCTGATGAGTCAGATGATCAATCAGTAATTCAGGTCAGCACGATCCAGCCCGATGTCCCTATACCAGATGCTTCTCTCCGCAACGAGCTCATGTTTGCTGAAGGGGAGACAGAGGAAACTGTCATAGATTCAATGAACATCACATCAATCTCTGACCTCACTGACTCTCCAACCAAATCAGCTGAAGTTAGCCATGAGGAAATGCTTAGCTCCACACAATTAACACCATCACCTTCAATCAGTGATATAGCAGCAAACGATAATTTGAGCTACGATGACGTTGACCCTTTTATAGGTGTACAGGGTCAACCACCTACGAGGCCATCCCAACTAGATGCCGCATCCAGCCCTTCAGACACCAGCAGAATTGATGATACAATCACAGCCATTCCACCTTTAAATAACACCCAACATGGCAGTGAGGTGAAGGTATCCACCACACTGACACCAAATACTGCCAGCAGTGCGACACAAACCCCGCCTAAATCACAGGATATTGAGAAACCGCCAACATCTGAAGTTTCACCTGGCACAATCATCCTGATGGACAGTGAACTCGTAACTGAGGAAGTGAAATCTTCAGCAGCTGTCCATGTCTTTGATGAGTCTTCCACTCGGGTGACAGAGCGCATTGGTGGTACCCTGATGGAGGACAACACAGCAACAGAGTTTGGTACAGAGTTCTTTATATCTGCTCCCCCGGCTTCAGCGGTGGCCAGCACGACAGCCCATCCAGCTGCAGAGGTCACCAATAACCAGACCACCACTACGCAGATTCAGAATGTATCAGGTAAGATGTACCAGCGATACCTTAATATTTAAGCTTTCTTGTGAAATTTTTTTGTTCAGTGCAGGGTTTTTTTTCTATTTTTTGTTGTGAGATTAATGGAGTGACAAATGAAAAGAAAGGCTGATGTTATAAATGTAGTTTTGTACATTGTTCGCATGCTGTGTTTTTGGCCCATTTATTGTAATGTTGCTGATGCAGAGGAGAGGCAAATTGGTTGTTCCTCTTGGCCCTTTAAAGACAAAATTATGGAGAGAATACAGCAAACAGATAAGTGAGTGAGTGAGTAGCAAAGTCAACTGTAAAGGGTTTCTTTTTGAGCATTTTGTTTACCCAGTGAATGGGTGGCTTAAAATGTACTGTCCTTATTTGCACGAGCCATTAAGGTAGTTAACAGAACTGCTTAAGATATGGTTCAGTGGACTTGATCTCTGAATTTTGCTAATATTTAATTACGGTCTGTGCATAGACTCAAACATAAGTAGTTACAGTGAGAGAGTACTCATGGTTCTGTGGTGTTTCAAATTACTGGTTGTAAGTCTTTAGCAAGAGGGATCCCCCTACCACATGTTTATGTGTTATCAGTGTGCCGACGTCACTGCTGCTGAAAGACATGGTTTGCCTCTGGAAACCAGATGTTCTCATAATGATTTTGACATAGAAGAAAACACAGGAAGAGAAAAATAATAATAAAATGATGCAAAGAGAGAGAGTGTGACCGGCATTATCTGTGAGTTCAAACCGAAGCCTTTGGACAAGCTGATCATAAATGATCCACTGCAGTTTTTGATGGGATTATTTCCTAAAACAGTAAATTGGATTGTTATAGTCATTCGCATATAATCGTGTAACCTGGTTTTGTGCATAATTCAAATGATTCAGACTGAAACAATGTAACCACATGTTTTTTGTTGGAATACTTTAAATATATTTTGTCACAGTAAAACATGTGAAAAAAAATAAAGCTCCAAAAGTCAAACTGAGTGATAGTAAAGAGCTGTGACATTAAAGATTTACAAAGAAGTCTTTAAACCTTATTGTTAAACTTAGTTGTGAAATCCTTTAGCAAAGCAGTGATGGTTGTTTGAGTCAGTTACAGCCAGGGAACTCATTAAGCAATCATCAGTTGCACTTCTTTGTTCCACTATACTGGCTTCACTGGGTCAATAGTGGGTGATCTCACATGCAAACAGCAGCTGTATCATTTTCTTACTGCTTGAATTTTGCATCTGAGCTTCAAATTTTGTTATGGTGACTCATTTCTTGTCCCTGGAGAGCGGTTTGTGTTGAAGGGTAGGGATCTGCTCAGTTGGAAAGCATACAAGTGAATGAACTGGTCATTTTGCAGAAACTGAGAATAACTTTGTGGTAGGTTCTAAGCCTGCCTGAGAGAGCAATGATCTGCTCTCCAAATTATACACAATGAAAGTGCTAATGTGGCCATAAGCACTGTGTATATCCAGTGTTGTTGGTTTAGATGCCAAGAATACACATGACATTGCTGGTGTGAGAGAGCCTGCTATGTGAAAGACATACAAACTCTATTTGTACTTCTGTATTTGTTCTGCTAATAACTATGCAGCTGCAGTATTTCTCTCCTAGTGTGTGCACGTACCAGCTTGCCGACAGTCAGCCTGGCAATAGTAGAGGTGTGTTGGCAGTCTACCTGAGTAAGCACAGATGCCTTTCTTCAGTGCAGACTGGACACCACCTCAAAAGATGATGTCATTTCTAACTCACAGTCTCCCCTCTCTGTCAGGACAGCTGGAGGCTGCCTGACCAAAGTGGGTGATTATAGCTACTTTTACTGCTACATCATGTGATGTAGCTCAGCTGAGACGCTCTCTTTTCTGCCCTCCCAGTTTGTGTGGGAAAAGCTTTTGGAAAATATTGTGGCACTGGGAAGAGTGTGCCGTCTGGCTGCATGGTAACAAAGTGCACAATAATATCAATGAATTGGTGTTTAGTGCTCCTCAAAATCTGTCAGAGTTATTATGAACTGTGCACATGTGTTTCTGATTAATTGCTGACAATTAAATTCATTGTTTAGTGCTTAGTGTTTATATGACATATTATGACTTGTTGAAATATTGGTACTCTGAGGCGTGGCAACCACAGATGTCACAAACCACCAACAGTACATTCTTACAGTAATTAAACATCTATTTAACATTCAGTCCGTGAAAGCTTGCTAAACAAAACTTTATAAGAGTACTAAACATTTTCCGAAGTGGGCTTAATTGCATTTTAGTAAAGTGCTTGATAAAACAATTGCAGTGTAATGATACTTATTAATGTTATTTTGTGCACGTTTTGTAATTTTAAACCTCTCACATACATTTATGCAGTAAACCCTAACAACCCTCACCGATTTTACCTTGTTAAAATTACACTCCTGTATAGCTGTGTTGTGCACAGAAATACTTTGCTTTGACAACAAAGCTAAAGCATTGGTGAGAGCTATCAAAATTATAACACAATCATAAAATTGTGGAAACTCTAATACCGTACCTAGAGTCTTTGAATGTAAATATGCCTAAGTGTCATATAGATATAGTGCTATGGAGACCTGGTATTGTATGGTCATTCATAAATTCTCTTAATTAAATACATCGCGTAGAAGTCCCTGTCATATTGCCAGTTGCATCACTGAGCTCACATGTTAGTTATTAGCATTTGTTAGCTAGTGCTAACAGCTAATATCACTTTCTTATCCACTTCCACCAGGTAACGTTATAAATTTTTACAACTTATTTGAAACAAATTAATAAGGGCTGGGTGTGAGTTGCTATGTTTGAACATTGCTTCTAGCTTTATTGACAGCACTCCCTTATCATGTGTCTATAAAGCTAAAAGCAGGCAAGGGGGTAATCTCCCATGAGGCCAGTCCTACAGCAGTATTTATTATATTATTACTTGCTCATTCTCTACCTGTCCACCACGTTTCTGTGCAGTATTTTCTACTGTAAGCTTTTGTCCTGCATCTCACCTTGACATAGGTGTGGTCAGAAGTTTACATATACTATTCATGGACATCGATTGCACTGTAGTTGGGTGTTTTTTTAATGATTTCTTTGACCTGCTCTTTTGTTAGGGTTGAGTGATTGCACAGCATACATCTGTAATTACTTTAAAAACAATGAGCTGCATGCACACGTTTGAATTTACTGTACATTTTTCAAATGTATACATACACCCCCACTAAGATTTGGTTTAAACCCCCCTAGAAAGCTCCACCTTGACTACACAATTAGGTATTTTGGCATAATTCTGTCTTGATGTTTGAACTGTCCTCTCGGCAGCATTGGTAGAGTTAATTTAAATTGGTTGGTTTAAATGGCCTTGAAGTGGCTTTTAAGTGTCATCTGTAAATTTTCAATAGGGTTGAGCTTTGGGAAGGCCATCCCAGAAGCTTAATGTTAGCTAGCTTTATACATTCCAAAACCATTTTTGATGTGTATTTGGGATTGTCCATGTTTCAACTGTCTAGCTGTTGATATGCGATGAAATTTGGATGTAGACCTCCTTCATAATTTCATCAACTTTGTGCAATGTACCAGTACCACTGGAAGCAAAACAGTCCCAGAGCATGATGCTACCACCACCAAACTTAACAACTGGTACAGTGTTCTGTGCTAAAGCCTCACCTTTACTCCTCCAAACATGATAATTATTCTTAGTCTTTGTCGTGTCTGACCATAAAACCTTTCTCTGGAAAAGCAAGTTCATGTAGGCAGCTGCAAATTTCTGTTGAGGTTAAGGATTTCAATTTAGGAGCAAAAATGCTTTTTTATGCTGGCAGAGAAGCTAACCGCTCTAGTCAATTATGATCACAAAGCAGTTAAATGGCCAAAGCCATTTAAGTGAGAGTATATATTTGATCCTGTGTGTATACTTTTGATACTGTGTGGAATAGAGAAAATCCAAACTAAATTAAAACTTGTGCACCCAATTCTTGTTTTTAAAAGTAATTAAAGACAACAAGATAGAAAAGATACTAAATTATCATGACATCCACGCTCATTTTAAGTTATGTAATATTCTCCAAATATGTAAATGACTTAAAAATGTGTAAACTAAAAAATGTGATTGTTGAAAAAAAATATGTTCCAGCAGTTGTTACATGTTTAACTGTAATTTTCCTCAACCCAAATCTTTAAATACTGGTTGGGAGTAGAATAAAAGAGGAGAGTTTTTTTTTTTTTTTTTGGTAAATCCCAGTTTATCCAGTTTGTTGAAGCATTTACTTGTATTTGGGACTAATCTTGAATGCAAGTTGAACTTGGGCAGCTAGTTTGTGAAGGTGTGTGGGTCAGACAAGTGGGAATGTTGCCTTAGTTCCCAGGCCTTACCTAGATTTCTAACAGGTGTCTTTCTGCAAAGTTGAGCTACTGCAGGTGTTATTGTTGCAACCAGTCATTTTTGTTAATCGTCATTTGTGGGAAAGGAGAGAGAGAGCGAGGGAGAGAGAACAAGAGGCAGAAACAGAGAGAGAGAAAGAGAGACGGAGAGAAGGAGGTAGAGATAATTCAACGTGTTTATGAAGAGATTTTTCTTTTTTGTGTGAGAATAGTCTTTTTTTCCTTTCCTTATACATCATCCAATCCACGGGTAAGGAGCATGACAACAGTGTTAATTTTAAGACTAATCACAGCATTTCTTTCTACAGCCAGCACTGTATATATTATCATCTTTGTTAAATTCATGATTCTGTGACTTAGTATCAAGGGGCTTTTTCTTGCAAAGTAAAGTAAAAGTGGAAATGTTCTCATAATGAGGCTAAACAGATGATTTCCAGAGAGGAATAGCCACGCTGTGCCCCAGTTATCAGGTCCATTTTCAGTTAGAGTTCAGTAAAGTTCAGGTTTTTGTGCCTGTTTTCTTAAGTGAAGCGCTTTGGATGAACATATTTTTTTGCAGCAGTTTAAAGCCACTACCTTTTAAACACGATGTGGACTACTTCCAGCCAGACAAATCTTGTTTATTTATAGGAATACATAAACCAATTTGGCAACATAGTGTAGGCGGCTGATGATAACATTGCTGCAGTGGGAACAAAATGCTGCTTCTGTGTTAGACTTAGACAGCTAAGATCTGAATTACTTCAGGGAGCTTCCTTTTCTGTTATATACAAGGAGTGAACATGATCATTTGAACACTTCTACAACACAGTCATATTCAGATTAGTTATTATTTGTACCATATGTACTATATCGCACTGTGCTATACATGATAGCTTTATCATGCTAACAGCAATGTTGAATGAAGAAATAGTAAGCTAGGATGGTGTAATTTTGCCATCTTTTCATATGTTAACATTGTTCCTTAAGGGTTTTTTTTTCTTTAATGCATAAACTAAATATTCATGTGCTAATTTCCCTTTATTTCTTTACAGCTAACCAGGCTCAGGATGCTCAGTCTCTTGCCATACCAGTTTTGCTGGACCACCCCACTCCCTCTGTAGCTGTTGATGAGCCAATCATACAAAGCAAAGACCCAGAACGTTTTTCTCAAGCTGCTGTAACCATCACCCCAGCTATCAGCTTTATTAATGGTAAACAAGAGATCACACTGGAGCCGCAAAGCATGGAAGAAAAAGAGGCCAAAGGTACCCAGATTTTGACAAATGTGACAACTCTCGAAGCTAGCAATGAAATAACCATGGCATTTGATCCTAATGTAACGGATTTCTCTGATGGTAGCTTCACTAAATTTACACAGGAACCTACAGATCCTCTGACTTTTACAGAAACCCCATATATGGTTGTCTCTGAGCCCGACAGAATGCCGACAGTTGAATCAACACCTCCTCAATTAGGGGATGATCTGATCACAAAAGGCCCAAAACACAAAGACTTAACCTCTATTGTGGCCACAACAGTGGAGGACAAGATTCCATTGGAAACTGCACAAATAACTGTGGCTGGCTCAGCTTCCACAGATACTACTGACTTTCTTCCTGCAGTAACACCAGCTGAGACACAGAGAGCCAAAGCAGTTGAAGAAACCCAAACACCCAAGGCTACTGTGAAAACCCCTGCTTTCAGCACTATGTCTGTACAAGAAGAGACACATGAGATCGGGAGGACTCCTGCCCATGTGAAAAGTGACTCAAATCTGACTCAGAGACAGAAGACTGAGGATGAATCTCCCACTGCTTCTTCAACCAGATTTTACACAGACATAGATAAAGCTGAAATCATAGCAGACACAGAGAGAACATCTGCCATTCAAACTGTTAAAGACAGCACTCAGTCTGTGTTAGAGCCTGTGTATACTCCTTCCACCAATGATGCTGATAGGGAAACAGCAACATCATCAAGAGGCCCCACTCAAGCTGTAGAGGGGAGGAAAGAGATCCAGACCCCAGAGGAATTTGCCTTAAACACAGTAACTTCTTCAGTATTTAGTGTTGCCCCCACTCTTAAGCAGATGGCCAAGGCTGAGATGACACCAGCTGCAGGAGGTACTGAATCTTCAGAATCTAAAGCACCGACTGAAATTCCAGAGGGTAAAATCACAAGTCAGGGAGGGATTAGAGTCAGCCCAATACATTTAACTTCCTCTACAGACAGAGTTGGAACTGATGCGGTATCTATAACACAGGAGGAGGGTTCAGTAGTCCAAATTGTAAAGATGTTTACAACCAGCCCACATCCACATATCTCCACCTTAGCGCCATCTTCAAGTTTAAGCTTTACACATACAGAAGCTCAAGCCCAATTAGAAAGTGAAGTAACTTCAAATAAAGTACAATCAGGACGCAGAGATCAAACACCTAGTCCTACCACTAGTGTTTTAGAACAAACATACGCACCTGCCACTCCACATGAAGAGAAGAAAAAAAATGAGACACCAACTACTCCCTCTTACGGATCAATTGCAACGACTGGTACCCCAGTTTATGGCGCTACTGAAATATTCACAAAATCAGTGACCTCATCCACTGAATTTTTCAGCCATCTTTCATCAGGACCTAAATCAGCAGTTACAGAATTGCCAAAGGAAAAAGTCACTGCACACAAAAAAATGCATGTGACTTCAGAAGACCAAATTTCCAGGCACTTTTCCACAGTCACTTCTCCTGCTGTAACACATGTGTCTATTTCAAGTGGTGATTCAAAAGAAAAAAGTTCTACTGAGTTTACAAATGAAAATGAAACTTTAACAATGGACCCTGTTGGTTGCATTACGTTGGTAGGTCCCCTGCGTCTTACCACTTCTAAAGAAAGTACAGATGCACATATTAAAATTTCATTAATTACCAGTATTGCAGATACTACGGTTGAAAGTAAAAGCAGTCAACCTACTGTAATGGAATCATTTGCTTCTGCCAGTCCATCAACAATGAAACCTGACACTGCATCCTTCCTGAGTGCCACAGATCCAGAAAGTTCTGGAGACAGCACTACTGATTTCCCTGAAGTGTCAAGCATCATAACAACAACAACAGTGCCTTCAAGTGATACTTCAAAAGGTGCTTTTACTTCATCTTCATCTGTCTTCAGTACTCACAAGCCAATATCAGTGTCATCTGGTACGGAAAAATCTGTTACCACAAGCAAGTCTGATGAATATTCATTAACACCAGAGGAAAGTTCTATTTTGACATCAACAGAAGATGAGGCCTCAGGAGATCAGACAACTGAAATGATCAGAAATCTCACTGCACGTCCTACAGCTTCCCCAAAA